>NW_019091611.1:170474-192090 GCF_001949145.1 Acanthaster planci | reverse complement strand
TCTCAAGATTACAACAACAATGGCATATGTGAGAAACAAAAAGCAGAAAAATAGGCCCCATTAAAAACGCTTGTCTCACCGTTCAGTGTCAGCCAGAAAAGGCGCGAGCGTTCGTCCGGCGTACGGAAGACACATTTCCCTATAATATTCATACGCTAGAACAATACCAAAAATGTTGCAAAATGAAGACGCGCAAGTTTAGACCCAATATTAATTATTGAAAATTTTTGTAGGTTAATTACCTTTACATTGGCACGTAAATGATAGATTCCAACGAGACTTTATTACAATATAATTGGACTAAATTGCATAAGGGCGACAGACCCTTGGGCGGTAATTCGCCTTCCAGAAGTTTCCAGAAGACAACACTACAGTGTCCCTGAAAAGGCTACCGACCCTCACAGTACTGGTCTGTTCTTCCGGGGGGGTGAATAGGAAGAGAGGTAATGTTTACGGCAGAGTATGATGCCCTACAAAGTGGGAGTCTGGGTTTGGTTGACTTGGTTCGAAGTCAAGCATTGGGTAGACGGAACATGGGAAACATGGTTTGAAAACAAGGTACCCTTACCTCCAGTTACATGCAGATCGTCGAAGGATTTGCCCTGCTGGGAAGACAGGTTGCCCCTCTCCAAACTCAGGTAAAGTCTGGACAGTTTGGGGACCCGCTGTACAATATCTGGCAACTGGTAGTATTCGAGATGTACCCGCAGATCGTAGCCCATGAAGTTGGCTAGAGTTTCAAGCTGATGTTCCTTTAATGCAAGAATTTGCGATGCAGTTGCTACATGTTTACGGAGTTTGGTG
Source organism: Acanthaster planci (assembly GCF_001949145.1). The sequence goes on along the minus strand of NW_019091611.1, from coordinate 191,286 downwards.
GACTGGATGCTGGATGCATTGTCAAGGCCAGCCTTATCTGCATATGCTCTTAAACAGTCACTCCCTCATGTGGCCTCTCCCGCCATAACAACACCGTGTGAACAAGAAGTTGTTGTCTTGGGCTACTCCAGCTTCATGTCTCTTGGCAAAAAGGGCATTCAACCATGCTACTGCCTCATTGCTTAGAAGCATGGGAACAGTTCTGCCTCTCTTGCCAACTATTTCGACAACACGGAACATCTTGCACAGCTGGCGTTTTAAATCACTCAACAGGCATTCCCCCTCCAGTTTGGCGGTGCTGTGCTTGTGGAAATCTTCAAGTTTCATCGTTGAAACCTCCCCCTGCCTTCTTCGGTTGAACATGATGAGGTGGCACAGACTAACCTCATTCAATTTCTGCCAAACTGACCTGATTTGTCTGCCCCAAGCACCCTGCAGGAGTTGAAGTTCCCGGTTGCCAGCTTCATGAAGGAACGACGACAGGTGGACTACATCGGCATTTGTCGGGAGAATGGTGACTTTGTTGCGTTTTCCTTGGTAAAGCGTTCTGTGTGCGTGTGTGGACACAAGGTCTCGCCAGTTCAATTCAGAAACTCTTCCGCACGCTCCGCTTTGTGTTTTTGGCCAGACTCTAGGGCACTTCCTTTCAAGATGAGTGCACACTTCTTGATTGAATAACCAATCTTCAGCGCTAGTGACGGAACATCGTACAACTGTTTGTCTTCCCTGAAGCCGGCAATATCGTGGACGGCCTTCACAATATCAGAAAGGTGGTGCGGATGGACAAATGATTCGAGTGATGCATTTGGTTGCTGGGTGTTCTTTGATGATGAGTCGACCCAATTCACATTACCTGTTACGGATGTAGCCATGCAAATCTACATCGTGCCCTACTTTCATGTATTCATGCTTGGCTAATTCAACAATCAACGTGTCATTCTTGACTACCAAAGCCACATCATCTCTCTTCATTGGACTAACAACCTGGTGTAACTGGAACGATACGCCAACAGGAGGAGGTTTCAACAAATCACTCTTGTGAGTGACCCGTCTGCCCACATGAGCCCTCTTACCGGTGCTGTCAGTCTGTAGAGTGGGTGCTGGCTTCAAAGGGCACACGTGTCGCCACAAAAACAAATTGAACATTATTTCATTAAACCGCCTGTCTTCTTTTAATTTGGTACGGACTGGTGGTGGTGGTGGGGGGGAAGAGGTATCCGGGCTTCAAAGAGCCACATCCACCAAAATCCCCCCCAAAAAACACAATTAGACCTAGAACCACCACATACTGACAACAGAAAAGTCTTCACTTGTGGCTGGAAAAATGTGCTGCAGGAACCTGTTCAACTGCATTATGTGATTGAGCTTTTCGGACTGCATACGTATTCCACGTATTCCATTCACTCTAACAGCGGTATGAGATCTACATTAGCCTATTGATAATAGGGGGGGGGGTGATAGAAGCCATACTTTAACCACGCTTAGTAGTGGTAGTACAGTAGCATGGTACTTGCCAGCACTGGGGCCCATGTATTGTATTTAATGATGTATTAAACCGTACCGAAATAGGGTCTGGTCATGCTCAACATTCTACTTCAAATTAAATCGTTTTTACTCACCATATTTTCCACTAGAAGACACCTAAATCTTAGAAGGCTACAGAAGTCCACAGGCGTGATGGCAAGGTGACGCTATGATGCTTTTGGACAGTTTGGAGGCTTTTATATTTGTAGGGGTTATGCGTCTTGTGGACTTGGCGATGTTTATTATGCTCAGCAGTCCGGATCGGACAGGTTAGCAATAGAGCTAGAGAGGGCGCTACTCCATCCAGGGATGCGCCGAAACAGTCCATTTAGAGCGGGTGTTTGTAAACACCCGGCGTGTTAAATGCGTACACCGAGGACGGCTTCCAAATACCTTGAAATTTCGCTGACCCTCATAAATGCTGACTGCGGCCTCAAATTTCACCTTATTGCGAACTAAGGATGTCCTCGATTTACAATCCAACCTCGATTCGCGACTGTGTTAATAGGCCTACATAGAAGAGCTCCGTCTGCACCGCGAGTACCCATATATGTGTATGCATTAAACAACACAGAGAAACTGAGAAGCTTTATATAATGAGCATGGCTATAATTAAACAAGGGGGATAATACTTGAATACTTTTTTCGCAGAGTTCATGGCGACATATGGTCAAAATAGAAAAGTCCTTTGCTGAAGGATTTCTTCGAAGAACTGCCAAGTATGGTTCTGCAAGACAGAGCAGGGACAACTACCTCTAGCCCTCAGTACATCTATGGCTTCCTGGGGCGGAGAAAATGGGCTGAAGCAAGAACAGAATTTGTGCACCCGCTTCCGGCTGCCCCACTGGACATCGCACTTTATCTACCGAGTGTCATGCAGACTTCCAACACTCCAGCTCCAGTTATCGCTGCATTTCAGAGTATCGCCTGTGCGCATCACCACCAACAGAACACTCACTTCCCAAGTCGGTCCTCGAAGCAGCCAAAAGAACACTTGGCAAAGCTCCAAAAAGAAAGGAACCTATAACGCCAGACATGATAAAAAAAGATTCTGGCAATTCTCACGGTTGGATATGCTGCCTTTTTCAGATATAATGATTAAAAAAATTTACGTTATTCCCACATCAAAATTTTCGACACCCATGCTTATATATTTGTAGAGAAAAGCAAAACAGATGAATACAGACAAGAAATATGGGTTGTTACCAGGAGAACAGGTGGCGCTGCTTTCCCGGTTGGTATTTTAGAAAAATACCTAAGCTTATGTAACCTATCCACCAATTCACAAGAGTTTATTTTCCGCTCTGTCTCTAAGAACAAAACTGGATTAAGTCTCAAATCGGAGGATAAACCGATTTCTTATCCAGTTGGTAACTGTGACGTCACTTAAGTTTAAACCACGCCCACTGCACACGTGCACTGCACATAGGGTTAAATGTATTGATTGCCGTTTACATGGAACCAGAAGTTAACACGCAACTTCAGCGATTGTCCAATGAGAGCCTGCAAATCGTGGCGCGTCCGCCTTTGTGACGAAGTCACTAACGAAACGGATACTCGTATGAATGAGCTGTTTCTTGAGGCAATCAAATGTACAGTATTGATGTGTCAAGTTACGGTATTCATAACCCTCGCTCTGGCGGCACAAATCAGGCTGTAGTAGTAGGTAGAAGACAGTTCAGGACCAGCCCCCTTTTCCACTCTGCTTTTACGCTTCACCGCCCACACACACACCAGCGCCGGGGTTTCCCCATTTCACCCACCTTGAAGCTTGACTTTTGACCCCGGCGCTTCCACTCTCGCACAGACCTAAACCGCTCGTCCACAAACCACCTCGACCTTTGGCCCCAATGTAAACAACTCGAGGCTCTCAAACAAAAAAAGATAGGCCTAATTCCCCTCTTTTTCCCTCCTACTTGAAGCACTGACTTTACAACCACCTTAAATAAACGAACGATATAAAAACCATGTCTAGCCAAACCTACATCGTAACCGACGAACAATGCCGACAACTGCGATCCCAACGTCACCTTTGGCCTTTTGACCCGAGTAAATTAATCATTTAAAAACCCGTGATTAAAGAAGGCCAACACGCCAATGTGTGCAACTTGGCTATTTTGTATCAGGACAACGGCCAAGATAAACGCCTGTTGATTATGACGACCGAACCCTTTATGGCATAAACCCACTGTATATGGGGCTAGTGTTAGGTATAAAGTATCGGCGGCTATGTTGAAAATGAGAAATGACGGTCTTGTTTCAAATAAATCTGTGCTACAAGCGTTTAGTGGATTTGATTCTGAAGATGAATTTCAGGTCTGAAGCTTTGAGAAAAAATGAGAAAAATTTAAAAAACCTATTTATAAATCGAGACATGAACAACCCCAAATCAAGACCACTATTATGACCTTCAGTCGATTTAAGAAGGCGTTTTTAGCAGATTTTGTCAAGCAGTATATCATTCCATTACCGGCACCAAAGCGTAAATTTCACACTAAGCCGGAACTCGTTCAAGCCATCCCAACAAACCAAAAGCAATTCAGATACCTCCCGCGTCAGTCATATCGCCAGCTCTTGAAAACGGTCCAAGAGAACGACATCCCATTTACACACACGGGCAGAGTCCTAAAGCAAGATCTCATTAAAGCGATTAAAAAGTATACCCAATCTGAAGAAATTGCTGCAGAAGGTGACATTAGAAACGTGAGACGCTTTCAGGGTAACTATCGTAATTGGAAGCTAATACCCGGCTTTTTTGAATACGATCTCGTAAACTTTTTTAATTTTTACAAGACTTTCATCGAAAAGAAAGCATTAGATGAATTTAGAGAAATTGGATCTTATATATTACAAACGGCCTTAAAAGTGCAGTTTAGATTGGAAAAACCCGACCAAACTGACCTTGGCACATTCACCTTCCCGAGCCAAAATACAGTGGTCGTAAGTAAAGCCGACATTAAAAATGTACTCGCGGAACAGAGGCATAAACAAATAGAGGACGTGGAGGTTCATACGCAACGCGGATCAAGATGAGTCTTTGATGAAGTGGTTGCTTTTTACATAAACGTGGTGATTCATAATCCGGTAGGTGCCACGTATATTCCACTCTCTGAGAAATTAGCACTTAAGGAAGCAACCATTAACGTTCAAAACAAAGACCAGCAGTGTATCCGATGGGCATTGAGAGCAGCTTTAAATTATATTCAGACAACGTCAAACATCAGTTAGAAACAAACCCAAAATACAAAATACATGAAGATCGACCCTCGACTTACACAGAAGCAGATGACCTAAATTTCACTAACGTAAGCTTTCCAACGCGTATTTCACAAAATAAATTGGCAATCAACGTATTTGGTGACGACAAAAAAGACGGCGTTTACATACTTTACAAAACTAAGCGCGTAGGTGAACCGATCAATATGCTCTACTTTACCCAAGGTGAAAAGAGTCACTACTGTTGGATAAAAAATTTCTCTCGGTTGACGGGTGACATTAATAAACACGATGGTAAGAAATACTGATGCTTTAACTGCATGTCGCACTTCCAAACAGAAGAAAAGTTAAGCAGACACAAAATAGATTGCCAGGGATTAGACGAAGCACCCTGTAAAATCGAATTACCCGCCAAAGGTAAAAACATTTTACAATTTGAAAATTACAAAAACAAACAAGACGCTCCTTTTGTGATATACGCAGATTTTGAGTCTTTTTTAAACACCTTCCACCGACTTCCTCAAACACGGTCAAGACCCAGATCCATAAGCTGTGCGGCTATTCATACGCAGTAGTTAGATGTGACGGTGAACGCACGAGCCAAAAGACAGGTCCATGTCAGGTCCATTACTGAAGAGATCTGTAAAATTAACAAAACATTTGAAAATCCAAAGCCAATTATTTGTTCGCGTGAGTTACAAAAAATTTACGAAAATTGCAATCGCTGTTGGATCTGCAAAAAGCCTATCGGCAAGACTAAAGAATGTCAATGCCAGTGCCCAATTCTCAATGAACCAAAGACTAAAGGCGATCGAGCGGCTTATAGTTCTGCAAACGAATCTGGTTTCAGGGAACCGCTCTGTATACGTGCACAAAACCAATCAACAAATTTCGCAAGGTCAGGGATCATTGTCACGTGACGGGCAAATATCGAGGTCTCGCGCACGCCAACTGTAACCTCAAGTTAAGAGTCGTCCTAAATCAAACGCCTGTCCCAGTGATTTTGCACAATTTAGAGAAATACCATGCGCACCTAATTATGCAGGGTGCTCGCGAGTCTAACGGCAAAGAAATCAAATTAATTGTTAAAAAGCACCGAGAATTACATCGCGTTTTCATTTGGCCAACTAAGGTTCCTAGACTCCTTTTATTTCATGGCGGCTTCGCTGGATCGATTGGTTAAACATTGTTCGCCTGACGATTTTAACTTACTTCGGGAAAGATTTCCGGAAAACACGGGTATGCTATTAGGAAAAGGAATTTATCCTTACGAATATATCGACTCCTTTGACCGATTCCAAGAGACGAGCCTACCGCCTAGTAACGTGTTTTATAGTTTTCTGAAGCAGTCCACCGTGACCAAGAAAGAAAACGCAAGAGCGCAAACAGTATGGCATACGTTCAACTGTAAAAACCTGGGCGACTATCACGACCTATACATGTACGCGGGAACGGGTGTATTGTTACTAGCGGGTGTATTTGAGAACTTCCGCAAAGTCTGTAAACAGAATTATGGCCTTGACCCGGCCGGCCAACTATTACACATCATCGGGCCTATCGAGGGACGCTCTGCTAAAGCACTCGAGCTTAAAACTGGAACTATTGACCGACATAGACCAGCACCTGTTCTTTGAAAGGGCTAAAAGAGGCGGTATCTCGAGCGTGGGTGCCAAGCGTTATGCCAAGGCGAACAATCCAAGTTTACCAGACTACGACCCGAATCAGCCAGAGTCACACATTTTGTATCTAGACGCCAACAATTTGTACGGCTGGGTCATGTCGCAATCGTTACCCATGGGCGAGTTTCAGTGGGCTGAAGACTTAGACAAGTTTACTGCTGATTTCATTTCTAAACTTCCGCTGAAACCCTCTTTAGATTCGCGTGTACGTTTGAGTGTATGTTTGATGTCACTTTGGAATATCCGCAAGACTTTCATCCACCACACAACGACTTCCCACTGGCACCCGAAAAAACATTTAATTAGCAACGGAGAGCAAGTAACCTCGGTAGACAAACTCGTGGCCACTTCAGGCACTAAACATAAATACGTGGTGCATTATTGCACGTTGCAAAAGTACCTGGAACTCGGCCTCAAGTTAAAACAAGTTCACCGCGTAATGTCGTTTAAACAGGCGCCTTGGATGAAAAGCTACATCAATAAAAATACCGAATTGCGCAATTTAGTCAAATCCGATTTTAAGAAAGACTTTTTCAAATTAATGAACAATTCAGTTTTTGGAAAGACGATGGAAAATGTCAGATCTCGAATCAACGGCCATATATTGAGGGACGTGCTGGATGTCACTAAATACAAAAAAATTAACGTTTAAACCGAACTATAAATCGAGTACGCCTTTTAAAGAATGTGATCTCTCGTTTGTCGAAATGTATCGCGTAAAGACCAAGCTGAACAATCGTAAACACGATTTACTGTGCCGTAAGCGTCTTCGACTTGTCTAAAACTCTAATATACGATTTCTATTATAACGAACTAATTATAACAAACTAAAAACTAATTTCGGCGACAAAATAAGCTTACTTTACAAAGACACTGATTCTCTGTTAGTCCAGATTCAAACTGACGATTTGAACGGCTACTTGGGTAAAAAGAGCAACTTCTTTGACTTTAGTAACTACCCGCCCGACCATAAACTTTACGATCCCAAAGACAAAAAAGTCATAGGCAAAATGAAAGATGAATTTGGGGGCAAGGTTATTTCGGAAGTCGTTTGCATTAGGGCTAAAATATATTCGATCTTAACGGTCTTAATTCGATCTTTACTGATCTGACAGGATACACTCCTGGAAGAAAGAGGCGGTAAACAAATCAGACACTTTATGGAACATCGGCATCGACCAGACGATTAAAAGTTTGAAAGGCGTTTTTATTCCGTTCAAAGATTCGACCGTGAAAAACCCCAGAGATTTTACAACCCACATATAAGTAAAACTGTAGTCACAGTCAAAGGTAAGCCGAATCAATTCTATTCGCAGGGACTTTTCGAATATCAGCATTTGAACGAAATCAACAAGTACTTCGGTGACTCTGAAACTGAATCGGCTCGAGCGGTAGCCAAAGAATTAAACTTGACCGGAGTAGACATGGCCGATTACTTGAAAGATAAGTACGGGCTCTGGCTCGTTTTTAGTAGTTCTGACGACAATAGGTCGGCGCACGGATCGGGTAGGCCTCTCGGGGGTGGCGTTGACATATCGATGCAGATGGAAGGACAGGCAGAGACGGCGGGGCCTTTGACGATGTATGTGTTTTTGGTAATGGACACGCAATTGACGGTTGGAGACGGTAATTTCAAGAGTCTAGTGTATTAAATCTAGTTAAACAAGTAGAGTTAAATAAATCGGGTTTAATTTAAAATGAACCAGATGTATAAATCACCGCATTGCACCTTAATTGCGGGTAAAACGGGGTCAGGTAAAAGAAAGTGGGTGCTTGGTTTATTGGAAACTGAGTAATGGTTTGCATTTGAGGCAATTTTAATTATATGCCCGACTTCGTTTAAGAATAAAACTTACCTAGAGCGGCTATGAATCTACACCGATGACGACGTTTATTTATGCGACTTCGATCGTGAAAAGCTAGAGCTAAACGAAGAGATTATATCAAAAAATGTTTGACGGTTTACATACCTTGTTTATTGTTTATTATCGACGACTGCGCCGCTGATCAGTTTATCAAGTACAGGAAGAAATCAAAGAATAATAGTACGTGTGCCTTGAGTAAGATGGCTTTCAGTGGAAGGCATTATTTGCATTCGTGTCGGTTATTGACTCAAAAATTCAATTCTGTGCTCAATGACTACCACAAGAACACGGCTTTTTTTTTGTAAGGACAAGAATAGTTTTGACCAATGTTTAGACGAGAATGACGTAGTACCCAATGAAAAACGTGACTCGATTAAAAGGCATCCGAAGGACGTAAAGTTTAGCAAGTTGATTTTAAACACCGAGCCGCTGGTGAATTACATGCTTCAATAAGCTACCTGATGAGCTAGAATAAACTAGCTACGATTTGTTGAAATTTTTTTGTTATAAGTAATTTTTAGTTTAATAACAATAAAAAATTGTTAGTTTCATTTGTACGAAGTCAAATTCGGCAAAGAGATCGGGAAAACCTTGGGTCACTCGATTTGCAGTTTACACGCACGTTTACTAGGAATAGCTACTCCGGTCGAACTTTTGGGTTTCAACGTCGATTTGAAATCTGAAGAGGCATTAACTAAGGACTTAAACGACAATGGGGCATTTTTAAGTGAACTTTGCTACAAGTACGGTGTCTACCTGTCGGCCCTGGTAGCAACCTTAATTACGACTAAACATTTGGAGTTTCACAAAATCCGTTTATTGTAAAAGACGGAGACAGAAGTAACAACGAGCAGTCCAGCAAAGACTCTAGCCAAAACGCAGGTACAGACAGTAACTAAGACCAAAGTTAAAAATCCTAAACGTGTTGAGCAAGGTAAATGCTTGGCCGAACAACGAGTAAGGTCTACGCGGTGTGCATCGATAACCAGTACTTGATCCTGGGCGGGTTAGTCGTCGGAGGAATTGTACTTGCGTTTTACTTTAAAAAGAAGCCCGGTGAACCCTTTGAAAAATTAAAACCTAAAGCAAGCGACCAAGAAGTTTTAGACATGGAGTAAGGTCAGTTTAAAAACCGTATATTTAAAAACACTATATAATAAAAATGAGTAACATAAATAACATCGCCAATACGATCTACCACAAATCGGTTGTCTCTGCAATCTCCATGGGATATGCCATGCTATGTAAAAAAAACTACTACAAATGAAATCACCAGATTTGGATCGATTGTCGGTAGAAGACATTGCTAAAATGGCCGGAGGCTTGGTTGGTGTCAAAAGGAGTACCACCGGCAAACGTAGCTTTCGGTATTTAATTAAAGTAAAGTTTGAATCATTTATTTTAAAGTTAAGTAAGAGTTAAAGTAAAATGGCTGAAGATGGATTTGAACCAGTCCATTTTGACCCAAATGATATACCCCTAGAAGAACAAGAAGAAGCCGATAAAGAAGACATGACATGGGACGATACCTTTGATGCAACGCAAAAAGAGACGACTTTTGTAAAACCTACAGGCGACACATCAGAACGAAGGAGAACGATATTTATAATTAATCCATCTGTTAAAGATTTTTATGAATATTTCAAACTTGCTGGCAGAACAGATGTACCGCCACTTATTCATTATGAAAATTTTGAATTTCGCAGAGGTCAAGGTTTATTTTTCAAAGGTAATGGTAAATTTGGCGATGTGCTCTTAACCGTCAAAAGAAAACCAGATTTATTTATTGGTCTTGATACAATCGTAAAAGATGCTAAAGCTGCCAGTTATACTGGAGATGAAAATTACTCAGCAAGAGATTTTATTAGAAACGTCCCGGGATTTAGTGATTATGGACGAAAACTGCAACAAGCTGAATCAGAGTTAAAAACCATTCAACCTGAAAATATTGAGATGGAGGAGCCCCCCCCCCAAGAAGGTGACCAAGTCAGTGACATCATAGAGGAGCTTACTGAAGATCAAGAAGCCCAAACAGAAGGGCTAAATTACAGAGAACTCGTCGCTTTAGATCAGTCATTACAAACGGTTAAATGGGAACTAATTTTAAACCAGGGCAAGTTAGACCAAATAGACACAAAAATTCAATAGGTGAGCCACCGAGTAAAGGAGGCGTAACCGATTGGATCAAACGTCAATTACAAAATATGGCAAACGTATTGAAGAAACTAGGTTTGAAACCTGTAGACGCTTTGCCCGGAATCATTGGCAGTATTTTGAGCTCGATCTTTAACGTGGCGAGTAAAGCGGTTGGTTGGGTCGCCGAGCACGTATGGACTTTGTTGTTGGTGCGGGTGTTTTGATTTTGACTTATGTGCAGAGGACATGTGTAAGCAGGTGAAGTAGGTTTAAGGTAGGTTTACAACATGAAACCAGCAATGGCTCTTACGGTTAAAGACAGTTTTTCTTCGTTGTGAATGTCTAACAGTTTTTGACGGTGGTTGAGCGGGTAAAGGTTCCGGTTGCTTTGGTTCAGGTAAAAGTTCTGGTTGCTTTGGTTTGCTCGGCGCAAAATCATCTTCAACCTCAGTCTGCAAATTTAAACCCGGTACATAACCAGTCTGCACGTCTTCGGTTGCAATCTGCAAATTGTTGTTGTATCCTTCAAACGTGCCGACGGCACCAAGTACAAACCCGTTTTGGCGTATTGCAACTCATCTTGAAATTGGTTTATCGATTGTTCGAGATCGGAGGCTGAATTTATTAGAGATTCCACGATAGTAATAAATTGTCGCTGCGCATCTAACCCGGTGCCAGGGGCTAAAACGCTGGTCTTGGTTTGAGCTTGTGCGCCCAGTAACGCGTAGACGTAAGCCCTAATAGACTCGTTTACTTTTGTAATTTCCACGTCCGTTAACCTAGACTTGTTAGGAATAAAATCCCACCAGGCCAGAGTGACGGCGTTTGACTGTTGAATCCAATGGACCGTATAAGTACTTGCGTGGCCAGAGCCTTTAGGCGGTTTAGCCCAACCAAAACCCATGTAAGTAGACCTGCGTATTTGCCGTTTGCTACGTGTAGTCGTACGGATCGTAGTTTTTACCAGACACTGGTACATAACCGTTGTCGTAGTAGTAAGCCGTGCCTAACCCGTTTGATAATTTGTTTCTAGTTTGTTTGTAGGGCTTATTTGGGTCTACGTCGTACAGTAGACAAGTGTCTATAAACTTCCAGTGGTCGTAATTGTTGTGCAATGCGTCAAATACGTCGTCAGTCTGAATGGGCATCACGGAGTCGTATGATATTTTTCGCACGGTGTAATATACGTGAAAGTTGAACAAAGCCGATACGTACGGATTGGAATCGGTCAGTAGATCAAAACCTACCCCGCAGGCCGTCGTTGCGGAATACACCGCGAAATTAAATTGATTTTGGTAGAACGAAATCGGCTCGGTTACCCAGCGATTAATGGCTTCGTCTGTCGTGACTTTTGGTAATTTATACGCGTGGGTTAAATTGGGAAACTCAGCTAAAAACCAGTTGTCCTTGTTGATACGATCGATAATTGACTAAAGGTAGCTCCCATTTATTTTGTATGCGTTTATGTACTACTGCACTACGCTTTAAAAGGAGGTGTCGTTGGTTTTACTTCTTGGACTTTGTAAAACATACTCACCAAGTTTTTTTCAAAAGGTCTTTTTTTTAAACGGCCACCCATTTGTTGGCTAGCGCTTCTGCTCTTTCGTTTGCTTGACGTTCAAATTCTTCTTTACTGAACGTGTTTTTAAAAATCTTGTTCAGCAAGTTTAAATTTATCGAGGGCGTCGTTCCAGTGTTTCTCTGAGATTTGAAATAAGTCTTTAACGGTTGATTCAGCTTCCCCTGTAACGTCTTGGTAGGAGACCGCTATTAGGGCCTTGAGTGGTTTGCATCGAGAAATCTTACCCGCTAAAACTCAGTTTAATTTGTATTCTATGGTGCCCGCTTGATCATGTGTCAATTGAACGTTTAATTATTTTAACATTTTACTCAACTTTCGCTTCGTTTTTTTATAAACAAAATGCTGGTTGTATTTGCCACCCACGTTTTCCACTTCGTTTAAATAAATCTGACAAAATATTAATCCCCATTCCGGCATACGAATTTATAATCTCTTATTATTTTTGTTTCGTGTGGACATGTGTTTTCTGATGACTTTGGTGGCCTAGTAACTTTTATTATAGTTAGTTGGTAAATCTTTTGATCTGTCATTGTTTTATAATATTAAGTTTTATATATATAGTCCTTTATTCAAGGTGGTTAAATAAGGGCTTTTTAATCTGGCTTTGTAATTGCCGGCGTGTAAAATTCCTACCTTCGTCCTCGAGGGCCAACGCACATTCGACAAAACCTGGAGGTTGCCCTCCTGTCGAGCTAGATCGAAAAACTATTTCTTCGGTTTCGTCGAATTCTTCGTCTTCTGATTCTTCGGTTTCAGGTTCTTCGGTTTCAGGTTCGTATTCTTCTTCAGATTCTTTGTCTTCAGCTTCCATTTCGGTTCTAATTTCAGCTTCTTGAGATAAGCCTATTTTTCTCAAATCAATGTCCAATTCATTTTCTACTTTGGTATGGGATCATTTGGTGTAATTAATTTCAGTTTTCTGTAATGCCCGTTATTTTGGTCGCCAAAGAATATTAAAAACTCTTTATCCCACTGGTCCATACAATCGACACAATAAGTGAAATTAGAACAACCAATGCATTTAATACAATTGTCACAATCCGCGCAATCATAACAGCTGTCGCATTCGACACATTTTTGGCAATCAAACATTCGGTGCATCCGTTCCAATGTGTACAATCCTTTACACGAACAAATATAGTTACAGTCTATACAGTATTTGGAATCACAGGCGTCTATCACATTAACAGACGTTTTTACGTTTTTGCAAAGGTGACAATTGACGTTGTTTTTTGTTTTTTTTTCTCTCTTGGTTTTTTCATCTCTGATTTTATATAAAGCTTATAAAAAAAATCTCATTTTTTCTCAAAGCTTCAGACCTAAAATTCATCTTCAGAATCAAATTCACTAAATGCTTGTAGCACAGACTTATTTGAAATAAGGCTGTCATTTCTAATTTTCAACATATCCGCCGATACTTTATACCTAACACTCACCCCATATGACATTGAACCGTGAGTGCCGTAGTATACGTCTTTTGGACAAATAAAAGATTGCGCGTTACATCTCTTATTGATAAATTTTCGATATTTGACAAATCAATGGGTCTTTTTCGATGATCAAATAGGGAAGCATAGGGTTGTATTTTAACGTACATTCAATGCTTGTCGGTGTAAGGTGGTTTAACGACGTATTCGATCTTGTTCAAATCAACAATATCGCGACTGGCTTTGTAGGCATTTATGGTATTAGACGGAATGTTAGACTTGATGGCAGCTTGAGATTCGATGAACCTATAAACAGCTACACTTATGTGATCGATTATTTCCACGGTAGGTTGTTGTATTTGATAGCAGATTTGTCGCCCAACTAAATTTTCCGGCGTTTTATCTCAAGTGCCGTATTTATACAGTGGGTTTATGCCATCACAGGGTTCGGTCGTCATAATCAAAAGGCGTTTATCTTGGCCGTTGTGGTGCTAAAAAATAGCCGAGTTGCACACATTGGCGTGTTGGCCTTCTTTAATCACGGGTTTTGAAATGATTTATTTACTCGGGTCAAAAGGGCCAAAGGTGACGTTGGGATCGCAGTTGTCGGCATTGAGACGCTCGTGGTCGTCGGTTACGATGTAGGTTTGGCTAGACATGGTTTTTATATCATTCGTTTATTTAAGGTGGTTGTAAAGTCAGTGCTTCAAGTAGGAGGGAAGAAAAGGGGAATTCCCATTTTTTGTTTGAGAGCCTCGAGTTGTTTACGTCGGGGCCAAAGGTCGAGGTGGTTTGTGGACGAGCGGTTTAGGCCTGTGCGAGAGTGGAAGCGCCGGGGTCAAAGGTCAAAGTGGGTGAAATGGGAAAGCCCCGGCGCTGGTGTGTGTGGGCGGTGAAGCATAAAAGCAGAGTGGAAAAGGGGGTTGGTCCTAAACTGTCTTCTACCTACTACTACTGTCAAAAAAGGAATCCCTGACAGATTAACCAAGAAACATGGGCGTTGGGTGTCTGAAACGGTAAAAGATATATACATTAAAAAGGCCTTACAAGAGAAACTGAAGGTTTCACAACCCTTGGGACTTTAAAGCCCACAGTACGTTAAGAATCAGTGTACCCAAACTAAACGTTTTAGATAATAATTAATCCCGTTCGTTACATGCCTGCCTGTTGGTATGCCCTCCCAAAGTTGTAACCAACTTGTGATGTGGAATGATCAAGAAATGTAATTTCGTTGGGTTGAATGGTGAATTAGAACGAAATTAAATTCTTGATTGTGGGATATCACTTCGTGAGTGATACGCGGATTAATGTATTGTGATAAGTCGCTAGAAAAGTGTAGTCTGGATCGGACAGGAATTCGCCATCTGCGTTACCGACATGCACTTGGCTCGACATATTGTCTATTGAAAAAAATATGTATATAAAATAAATGAAACAAATTCTGTCACTAATCAAATCTATTCTTAGGGAGTTACAACTTATCAATACATTTGCAAGCTTTTTTTCCTTAACATTGTTTTTCATCCTACAAATGTCAGTGAGGAAGTTGTAATTCTTTTGTTAGATCCTAGCACAGTTTTTGCTATACTGCTTAACTGCAACAGAAGCACCTTCGAGATTACTGCCAATGAATTTTCATCAAGTTAATTAGTATCCTTGATGTAAATATTGTTAAAAGAACAGAAGAGAATAAAAAGGGTTGGTCTAAATTAGTGCGCCTGCCTGTCGATATGCCCTCCAAAAGTTGCAACCAACTTAATGGAATGCTCAAGAAATTAGTTTCGTTCTATATATTTTACTTTCATCCTATATGTACATCATCCTATATACATATATATTGGGTTTGTCCTATGTATCATTTTTGTTCTCTATTAGTTTCGTAGTTTATGAGTTTTGTCGTATATAAATCACCACTGTCATTTAAATGTTCTTTGTCCTATTGGTTTCGTACTTCATGTATTAGTTACGTTCTACGTATACTTCTTTCGTCCTTTTAAACATATTTGTTTCGTTTTAAATTTATTTCACTTTCGTCCTTTATATATTAGTTTCGTTATATGTATATTGTGACTAAACGAGGTGGCTGCGCACACTTGTGTTTAGTCTGGGTCATTAATAATTCAGGCTGTCTAAATCATGCATTAAACATGCCGCGGCAACTAATCAGAGGCGCGCATTACCTTAGGGTCTTGGTGCTTGCTACGTGGTTGCCAGGACTTCTCAAGATGGCAGCGTGCTAACCAGAGCTCTGTGGAGTTGTTTTGTCTTATGAGTTTCGAGTGTAAATCTGACGTACGACCGCTGGTGGTTGGGGATCTACTTCAAGTGCACCTGGTACGATCGGTTAGTGTGGTGCTTGTTCTCAGTTGCCGGAGCTGCTGATTATGTCAGATCTCTTTGAAGATTGGAGAATCGTTAGACAATCTCGTTTATTTAAGAAGTGGTAGATTATAGGGTTAGGGAACCCGAGTGAACCCGATAAGTGGGGAATTAGCGGAGCTTAGACGAGACGGATTGTGTGCCGTTGTTCCATGATTGGTGGCATAGCGACGGTTGGTTGCAGTCCTGGTCTGGGAGCTTGCTTTCCTCGTTGAGGTTTACTGGGTGCAGGTTTCCGTTAGAGTCTGGTGAGGACTATTATAATCGCCTTCTTAGTCAACTTACCTGTGTTATTTCATAATAACTTGAAGTGGGTGAGGGTTATTTAAGTCACCTTAAACCTCTTTGCAGTTTGGGAACTGTGTTGCTTTGTAAGGCAGTACAGATTATTGTTGTATAAGTCTACCCTGTTGTGTTGGATAATTACGAAGGTTGTATTTGCTTGTGCGGTCAAGACTTATCAGTTATAAGCCATCGGTAGATTATTTATTAAGACTTGAGGGTTACCCTGATCACTGTGAGGGTTACCTGGCTATTGTGAGGGTTACCCTGATCGCTGTGAGGTTTACCCTGATCACCCGTGAGGGTTATTCTGGTGTAAGTTAAGGATAAGGCTGATTAATCACGTTCGTGGTGCAGTTGACCACGTAGGACTACCTCCCCCTGAGGATGATTTTGTATAAAGTTAATTGCTGTTGTATATAACGGATAACTGAGTACTGACACTGAATAAACCAATCATATAATTGCCGTAGAAATCACCGTGAGATTTAGTCAGTCCTGTATCACTTGTATTGACATTAAGTGTAATTTTTATTGACATTGGGATCAATAACCTAATCACAGAGCAGTGGTAAACTTCCACCAAACGAACAGCCCCAAAGGCATAGTCCACCGTTAGTTAACTGATATCCCCCTTGCGTTTAGATAGCCGCTCATTCTTGCGTAAGGTTAAATAAATATATTTGTGGGGTTAGGCCAGGTCAATTCCATCTCCGATCAGACCAGTCTGCTGGTCCGCCACAAAAAGGTGTCAGTTGTCCCGCCACAATATATTATTTTGTTTGGTTTTGTTTGTACTAATAAAGTCACAAAGAGCACCTCGTAGTCCAGGCCAGACAGAGAAAATTATTTTCGACATGTCTTCTTTAAAATTGTCCCTTCAATTTTTAGTGGTTTGACTGATGAATTTTTGAGAAATTCTCACCAAAAGCAAACCATCCTTAGAACGAAGGACACTTCACTGCCCGAAAAGCAATTTTGAAAATGCATCACTCCTAAAAACTGACAAATAGTGCCACTTTTGGACCCGGCGAGTGCCTCCAAGTTGCTCAGAATTGGAAGCCCTGAGTCCGGGCCAGCGGTCCATAGTCATATTTCTTCAATTCCCCGGTTCCATGGCTCTGAGGACTCTCTAATATAGAATATTTTGAGTCTATAATTTTCATTAATGAGCTTGGCGGACATATTTCTGGCCTACATTTGCTAGGGGTGCATTCCACCAAATGGTTGTATTTCTGGGCGCGAGCTCATTAATATTTTGTGATCCCACGGGATTTTTACAATAAGACAGACCATAACCAGGAGGGATCTTGGAAATATTTCTTTAAATCCCGAATTCGGGACTGATAATTTCCAGTTCGGGGTGTTTCTTTCACCAAAAGCCCCAAATTGCGGGCCTATTTTGGATAGAGGCGGGCGGCTACATTCAGAAATGAGCGCTTAGTTTTACTGCTATTTTGGGAGTATCTTCCTTGAAATGCGAATAAATTTTTTTTCATGGCTAACCCCCATGAAATTGAAACGAAAAGTGATCTTCTGGCTATAATCTTGAATTTCCAGTGATAAAAACGGACGTCAACCTCTTCACGAGAGTCAACAGGCGGCGCTATTTCGATCCGATTTTGCATGTTTTCTATGGCCGCGTATTTGGTGTAGTGCAACCCTAGGGGTCCAGTCCACTAATTCAAACCCCATTGAAAACTGTAAAATCAGCACCGTTCAGGGCCCAANTTTACGGGTTAACCAATTACATTTTTAATTATTCCCACAAAACAAAATCACCCCCCGAAAAGTGATTTTTCCGAAGTCTGATTGCAGCCATTTTTCAAGTGGCAACCCTCAACTTTCTTGGGCACTTAGGACCATTTTTCAATCGTAGTTTTCAGCCCTTCTGCCCTCATATGAAAGCTCAAAGACCCAGGGAGTTGATCCTGGCGACGATTTACACAATCTCACCATTTTGGGGGCCAAACAATCTCCTTTTTCAAAAGATACTGTGTGGGGAGCACTTTTAATGCTAATGAGATGGTCAGAAATTCTCACTTGAATTAGTGGTCTACACCCCTAGAGTGCACTCTCTATTGGAAATATGTAGCGGAAACGTGCAGCTACCATAGAGTTAGATATAATGAGCTTGACCCAGCTAGTCGAGTTCTGGATGACGCCACGGCCTATGCATTATTTGATTGGCTGTTCTACTATGACGTAGTGGTCTCCGACGCGCGTCCATTAACTCCCAACACGTGTTAATGTTGGAAAAGTGAGTCTTCGCGACGCGCACCTTTATGTCGGATGATGAGTAGAAATACTCGCAACTAAGCGCACAGTCTAGTTGCAGGCCGGCAGGAAGTGCTTGATTAATGTCGACAAGAGGGCAAGCTTTGCCGTCTTAGCCTTACTCACATGTCGAAAGTGATACTACACGTACCATGTAGCTACTGCTGTTTGTGCACCGCTGCAAAATACCTTTCTGCTTCATCAAGTAACATGAAGCCCTGACACGGTGACAGGCTGACACGAATAGACAGGATCTCAACATTGGCCTGGATGTTAGATGACGAAGTACATGATGTATTCCTGTTTCGGTTGGTCTGTATGACATGTGATCGGTGTACGAAGTCAATTCCTACAACCACTTAGGCTACTGGGCAGGACACAAGAGCCAAAACCACGTTCACGCCTCCGAGCTAAGCCTACTGTCTTGTGTGGGCTGACAAGAGTATTCAACATGGCGTTGCAGTACCAGCTTAGCACTGACGAGCAGATATGGGTAATGATCCGTGTGAAGCAGGGACTTATGCCAATCGAGGATGCTCTGGAGTATGTGCGAAAACAACACGAGGAAGCAGGTCTTCCACCAGTTGTGACCCAATGCCATACATATACAAGCCCTAGCTCACCATCTACATCGCCAAAGGCGACAAGGGCTCACTCTCATAATCCATGTCAACAGGTAATTGCATGATTCAGCAATGTCATTCCAAGCTAGCACTGTTCAGTGCAATTTTGAGTTTTGCCCAAATTCATTGAACTCCATCATAGACTTATTTGCCTTTGAATGAAATGTATTCGTAGGATAATTATAACTCGAGAGGGAGTGCTGATAGTTATACATATGCGTAACACAGCAAAAATTTCCCCATTGGTACTGTAACAGATAGGCACAGTGCTAGAACGATGTTCATTGGTTGACCCAGTCTTGCATGTGCTTCGCTTAGCTGGTGATGTCACAGTGACCTCATGGCAATTACACGCAAGCTCATCATTCGCACTCACCGATGCACTGCATGCATAATGCTGGAGCAGTTTAAGCAAGTCAACAACAGCTACATGATGTATGTCTCGATCTACACACAGGCATGTACGTGCGTACGACCACGCTTGTAGGGCTTATCAAAATTCCATATCGATCTTGCATATTCATGCGGTACATTCAACACCCTCGTCCCATGTCTACCAAACGTACTGCCAACGATTCCCTAATTCTATCCCGAACATGTTCAGCCATTGGCGCGGTTTCATACATAAATAGCATTCAAAATATAACTTAGCAAACCTACCTTGCCACCAGGGAATCAGCAAGGTGTCGGTCCTCAGTTTCGTGGCGAAAACCATGCCGATTTTCAAAAAAAGATGCAAATATTTCCTGATCAGCGTCCAAGGATCATGCGGTTCACATCCCTGTTCATGCCCTGTTATTAACATGTAGAGGCTATGGCAATAAAAGGCTTGTTTCTCTGTGGGGTTCGTGGGAGTGGAGCGGATGTCAGACCCAACAGTTCTAGGGGTAATTGATGCACTGATTGGGCATGTACCATCGGGCTAGACCTTACCTTTTTATGGGTAAGGTTAATTGGCCTGAATGCCTTAAATATGTTAGGGCGTTGGAACCAAGTTGAAGGGCACCAAGGCCAATTCAAAATTTTATGTAGAAAAGATAAGATTTTGATTAAGTACCTTTACACAAACACGTATGTATTGCACTGCTTTAGTCACCTCCCACCCATTTCTACTTCGCCTCTAACCACAAACAGAATCCTGAGTCACTGTTCTGTGTGGCTTGCAGCCCTACTACTTTCTATGGGTTCATAACTCTGTGGGTTCTTGAATGCAGCCCAGTTACATCAAATCAGGGTACTTTTATGTTGAAAAAAATCTCACTTTCTCAATCAAATTCTCATCCAAAAAGCTGTTGAAAATAATGCATACATTGTATCTTTTTAAATCTGATAACCTGCGGTTTTAAGACCATACAAGTGACTATATCTTGAAAAGAAATTGGAGCTTTTACTCACCACCCTCTAATTTTTCAGACAAAAATGATCCAAACAGGTTGTACACTTTACATGATTCACACAGTGCACGTGTGTTGGGTTAATGGTCAGTCAGTACTGCCTGGTAATGTGTTTGTTGTGTTTGTCAAATTCTCTGTAGTTCAGTCTTTGAACTGTTATTAAGGGAGAAAAAAGGAAAATAAAAAGAAAAGCCTTTTTTTTGGTTTCTGTCTTTAAAAGTCAAGTCTGTTTAAAAACAGATACACAAAATTAAGTTAACAGCTCAAACATTGAAATACATGTATATGAAATGATTAAATAGAACAAAAGACTACAGGGGAAACTTTGATAATGTTTCTTTCATTATTCTAATTTTATTATCAAGTCCATTGTCACTATAGTGTCAATCCCCACCAAACAAGCAGGGCTTGGGTGAAGTGGAAATTCC
>NW_019091611.1:130091-170358 GCF_001949145.1 Acanthaster planci | reverse complement strand
CCACTCGACCACCGAGCTTGCCGGGATCGGCTGGCCGGTCCGAGTCAAAAGGAGCAGCGGGTACTGCGAACTATTTTCAAGATGTTTTTTTGTTGTCGTCAATGTTTTCAGATCACAGCTGCCGTTTGTAAAATTAAGAAATTCTGAAAGTTGTTTTTCAAGGAATAATTTTGGCATTTCTAGGACATGAAAGTGTCGGGGAAAAAAACCTGAAGCTGCATTTTACACGAGAAAAATAACCCCTTAGTTTCATTATAAATCATGTCACACATTTGCAAGGAAAATGGCTCTTGACACTGCCAGTTTTCAGTAACTTCTTGATATGTGGTTTTTGTTCAAGGCAGTCAAGCTTGGTCTCATTTTGAAGCTCAGGTTTGCTTCTTTGAGATATGCTACAGTTGATGGAGCAGATGCTCTCCAATAATTTTAAAAGGCAGTTTCAAAGGTGATCTTGCCCTTAACCGTAACAGTAAATAATTCTAAAAATTCAATACTTAGTGGTAAAATGTAGTATACAGCCCTGTTGCTTGTAAGAGTATATGACCTTATTGTTTTCTGATCAATTATTTAATATTCGAGTATTATTTTCCTGAATTTGAACTTTCGAATGCAAAATTCATGCAAAGGGAGGGAAAATTTTCTTCGTTTAAAATGAGAAAAATTGCAGTATGGAGGTTTGTTTCAAGCAAATTCAAATGAAAAGTGACAGAAATCATACAACGATTCAAAAAGTAAATAATTCTTTGAAAATTTTAAAAGGAATAGAAAGTGTCAACAGGACAAGAAGTATCGTTTGTCTCTTAAGTCTTGCTAAATCGTGGCTGGAGATCCTCCTAGACCTGAGGAGCTATTATGGTGGTTATAATGTAATATTGTGTGCGTTGTTGCAACTGATTTTGTATACAGTTTGTTCATCGACCTTATATTTGGATATTTGATTGAATTGAAGGTCGAATATTCTAATAGTGAAATAATCGAATTGACTCAGCCCTAATGTCGCAATCTCTATTATGGGACTTTCAGAAACCGCCATAAACAAACCAGCCCAAACAATAACGTAATGGACAAACTGGTCCCTGATGGCAAGACACATAACCGAACATAATAACTGTTACACAATTGTACTGGAATCATTGAAAACAATAAATATATGAAGGACATTTTAAATGTTTTTTGGGCGTGTAAATTCTAGCCCAGTAGGCCTGAATTTTATTTTCTTGGTTGGGTGCACTGAGCTTGAATCCATTTCCACTCTACAATTTTATTCCTGTTGCCCAGAAGAAAATTACATTGAGTGCTCCTGAATGTGTGAAATAATTTACCTTGAAATGGCTAATCATTTTAATTACGGGTCTTGTCTATAGTTAACCATGTTGTGAAATTTGAAGATGAACAGTCTTCAAGTAAAAAAGTCTAAAATGCAGTTCAGCGCACACAGTCACTTTCCATCCTGCGCTGTTTCCCATCGAGGGTGCAGCCACATATTGCGAGTCAGTACGGAATGGAACCAACAAAGTCAAATTTAGCTATAGCACAGCACCCATCATGTGCTAGATCCTTTGCATATGTACGGCTTCGACACGTGCCTGTGAAAAGCTCAGTCACAAATGGATGTTCTAGAAAAATGGGTAGTACAAGCATGAAGCTTAGAGGGCAGTAACATGAAAAGAGCTATCGATCACAAGATTTAAGACATTAAAACTGAGCTGAAAGTCACCAGTTTAGCTGTCAGTGGTCTGTCAACATTATTCTCGACCATTTGTCAATTTGTGGAACATGAAAAACGACTGGAAGAAAGACCAGACTCGCAATTGAGTACTTGGAACTACCCCTCTAGGCCATCACTGCACACTGTGTATGGCTAGTAATATGGCAGTGTAAACCTCACAATTTTGTGGCTCGGTGAAAGTTGTCGTCTGCAGGGTTTCCCCTTAGCGGTCGCCTGCTAGCCAAATGCGAGTGAAAACAGTCACGGGCGAGTCAAAACACTTCCCTCAGTCGTGCGACGGGGGAAATGTTAAAATATGTACATGTTCCTTTTTTTTCTGATGTGATTGAAGAAAATATAGAACAAAGTCTTGATTTCAGAGCTTTACCTTTTGTGTGTCATGAATGTAACTTTATTTTATTGGAATCAAATAAACCCCAACATCGCTTCTGACTGGCACCTGGAATCCTGTATTGTGTGCTGGGACTACTTGCACATTGTACCTAGTACCTATCATCAACCACGATAGTTTCTCCAGTAGTCAGTGACCTCTATACATGACCAATATAATTAACATACGATTCGTACTGGGAACCAGATACCAAAAACCGATGCTGCGTCCATAGACTGGTTCAATCCGGTTTGCAAGTGACTTTTTTGTAACATTGATCTCATGCCCCTCATTGGACAATCATGCCAGGTGAGTGAGTAGGGAAGGGGAACCAGTCTACCCACAAACCACTATCGCTCTACATGATAGCGGTTGATAGAAACATCTTGGTGGACCAACCTTCTTAAGTCAAAAACCTGCTTTAATTGTTTTTTTTTCCACACATTTCATGGACTAGTAAAAATCTCTGCGGGCTAGTAAAAATCAATGTACTAGCCCGGTTGGCTACTGTCAGAAAAAATAAAGGGCAAGCCCTGCTTATGTGAAGTCCGCTTGAAAATGTGTCACAGCCAGGAAGAACATGTATACTTTTGTTCAAAAATTTGTAGGAATACACATATTTTGGGACAGTATCTCCTATTACTCATTCGGCTGGGATATGAATATGAGTAGTACATGTATGACGTGTGAGCCTGCTTTTTTGTGTAGGTGCAGTTATTTTGTGTATGTAAGTTTTAAGTCTATTGTTACGAGAATCTTTTGCACATGAATTAGTTTTCTACCATAAATCGACCCAATCCTTGTCATCATGAGGACAAATCCAGTAGAATTAAATGAATTAAAAAATTCACTAATTCATCTCTGCGTCCTTAATAAATTGTTAATTGTCATTAACAACTTATCATTAAGATTTACGATGAGACTGTAATTGCATAAATGGCAGGGCGTAAGGATATTCTTTCATGTGACGTTGCTATGTAGAAATGAAGAACCAATTATTTTCCAGCATGTACTTTGCCCCACCCACTTTTACACAAATCTGGTCATGAATGTTTGTTTCAAAAGTCACATTTACCTGAGATTTCTGTCAATGTTACTTTGAGTTAAACGTATCGTTGTAATTTTTTATATAAAATGTATGTTTGACAAACTGCGAACAGTGATTTCAGTGTTGACAAAAAGGTTGTTTTAGTGACAATTATGACACGTCAGAACCATGCAAAGTAAAAAGGACACTGTGATTTTGTTTTCAGGGAATATAAATGATATTTACCCACAAAGTCCATAGTTGTAGAACCCGCTCTGGCAATGCTAAATGGAAGAACTCCATATTAGCATTATAACATGTGAGTTGTTCACACTTTCAAATGGTCAGCAAAAATGGATAACCGGACAACAGGCTTTTCCAAATTTCGGTTAACCGGTTTTTGAAAAACTCTTTTTTCTCCCACCACTAATTTCTGTGCAGAATTCTTGAGCAGGATATGAGTCACTGGTTAGCATGTCTCACTCGTTAGTGACATTGTACTGCAAGAATACAGTGCATGTACATGCAGGTATAGTGTGCATGTATGTGGTGTTCTAAATTTACAGATGGGTTATTTTTAATTGATTTGGGCAACCTGGCAAACTAAAACTTTTGGCAGTGATAGAGTAGCATCAGCGTGCATGTTCGTAGCAACTCAGGACTCCATGTGTTACAAACGTTACAATAAACTAAGCTGACTTTACAAAATACACGATCTGTCAGTAATTCAACTGAACATACGTACAAGCATTCAGAAGGCATAACATCAAACACAACAGGAAAAACATCAAACGACATTTTTGTTGTCTCATTTACAATGGTTACCATCATGTTTAGTCCTTACAAAAATTTGGTGGTTGTGTTTATCTTAACAATTTTATTGCATTTATAACTTTGTGTATTGAGGTCCACATTAAATACATTTCTTTTGGGACTACGCATTTACATTTTTTTCAAACAGGTGTTAATATATATATCCAGTCTCATGTCTCTCCAGTATTAAATAGTTAGACAAATATGTATTTCTTGTGTTCACAAATTCAATTCCATGTTATATTGCTTGTACTCGACGATCGGACTCAACATGACACAACTTGTAAAGATTTTATTGGTGTCTGTGGGAAATAACATTAAACCGGCATTGTTAGAAAATGATACCACCAACATACCAGGGCAGGTTTCTACCGCACGTGTTAGCTTTATGCACAACCGTGCAGTGAACAGAATGTCTCGTTGCTATGTGTGCATTTAGCACACGTAATGTGAAATTAGAGCAATTGGAATGGAAAAATCAACATGAGGTAAGTTAAACTAGATTATGTAATATACAAATTGGAAGGTTTGTACAGGACTCATGACTTCACTATGTGTTTAAAAACTAGAGTACAAATTTGATTGTGGCAGGGAATTCGGTATTGAGTCCAGAAAATTGTTTTGAAAGGCAGTCGTACTTTGTTGAGGTATGTGGAAGAATAAGTTAGATGATGCTGTGGTATTGCAATTATACATGTATGCATGTCAGTTGCAACTTGGCATAAAAGTTTGGCTCTAGGAAAGTGGCAGTAAATTATTAGAATATAATTCTTGCTGGTATCTGTTAAGGTCAACAATATTTAAGTACATACGTGTTTTAAGTTTTGTGAAATGGGTTGATTGTGAGCCATAAATGATTATTCAGTTCCAGAAAACAAATCACCTCTGTTAACCTACACTAGCATATCAGCGCGCATGTGCAAGGAAACTCGCTGAAGAAGTTGCCCAAGCTACACCCTCAGCACCCACTACATGTCCCCATAAAGGGCTGTGTAACACAAAGACTTGTCCTAGTTTTTTTTCTGCAATGCATACAGTGTGCATCGTGCGTGTGCTTTAGCTCTATAGGGTTACACTTATCTGTAGCTAAAGCCAAGCACTGGGTAAATCACCTGGTCTCTCCGAGCCTGATCAGTACTTCAAGTGTGATGTTTCCACTGTAATGACTCAGACTACTCTGCCCGGTTCATCGGTAGGTAATTCACCGGGGAGGGGCCATCAACCATTCCCAACCAACACTGCTCTTTGGGAAATCCTGCCTGGGTAGCCTATGAAAGCATGTATGCAAGCAGCAGAGTCCGACGTCCAGGTGCATGCCGGACAGCAGGCTCTGGTGCTTGATGCCGCAAGCTCAGCTGGCAGTCTTACCAACCCTGCCCAGTCACAGATGCCAGGAGCATCAACCTGGTCGTCACATTTTTACGTCAGCCACTCGGTTACATTCTCAGCCATGTTTTTCCAGTGAGAGATATCAATTTCAACTGTTGTTCTCATCCCAGTGCTTGGTCCTATTTTTCAAATGATCCCTAACGGTTCAGTTACGATCCATGAGTTATGTTCCCTATGAGTTATTTCCTCATTTCATACCACATAGTGGGAGTTATCCACATTTTGCAAGGGCTGACAACTTATTTGATCTCTGAATGTGGGGCTTTTCCTCCACTTTGTTCCGGTGGCCACCATGACGCTAACTGTTCTATTGTGGGGGATTTTCCCAGCACCACATATGCTTCCATTCATTGTCCCGCTCAGGCTCGATGGATCATTGTGGGAGTGGGCTTGATCTTCTTGTGACCAGTCGTAGTCCCTGCTGAAGTATATAGTACTGCTAAGATTGGAATTTACTGAGCCTACATGTATATTCCCGTACCTAATTCCTGTTGCCCTCAAAGTGTAGGAGAAGTCCCGCAGACAAAAACCCTAATTCAGCCTTCCTGGAAATTGACCACAGAGCGGGCATCATGTAAACCACAACTTCACACCTTCTGTGGCCACTGGGACAACAGTTTCCAAACAAGCACTTTCATTCCTGAGCCCACAACACTGGTTAAGAAACCTCCAAAGAGGGAGAGGTTATCTGGTGAATCGTTCCCCAGCATGCATTGACCCCTCCCGCACCCAAAGTTCTTGTATCTCGAAAAGCGCGGTTTCCAAAAAAAAAAAGAAAAGAAATTGTGTCCATCACAAGGACAGAACACAGGGCTTTTTCAGCTGCTTTGGTGTACTGCCCGGATAAAAAACTTCTTTTATTCTTCAAAATTTGGTAAAAAATCAACCGTACAAGATATAAGTGTGATTTGTGCATGAGAAGACAGCTAAAAGATTGGAGTCAGCTGCGTGAAGTGCATAACTGGTGTACTCTTTCACACACATGAAGCGCTGTTGACAAAACCCCCTTACAATATAAAATTGCCAACTTGAAAATCCCAATTGCATACCCAATACTGTGCATTGGCTATTGTGTGCGTGGATGCCCAATATCTGCTGGCAACATAGACGGCGCACAGTGCGTAGTGCATATACTCAGGAGTTTGCAAAATGCCGAGCACGTGTTGCCGAAGGCAGATCGCACTGTATGAAACGCCAAAAGAGATATATGTTTAAAACGTCTAATTTGTGTTTTGCTGCAATAATTGTAATGTTTTGTATTGTTTACTGTATTGTACATGTCTGATTGGTTTGAAACGTTGCAGGTACTTGGTGCATCATTTAAACTATTACATCTCCTGAAGTGTATATCCAATTTGGTTCAAATCTTGCAGATGCATGTATCTTGAAAATAGGGTGCTTTAGAGGAATTTTGACCTCATGGGATAATGACGTCATCAGCAGACAGGTCACATGACATTAAGGGTGCACTCTTTAATGCCCTATCTCCTGAAGTACATTTTCTATCCAGTTGAAACTTTGCAGATAACTTGAAAGAGAGGTGTTATATATAAAAAATGACTTGATGTGATTATGCCTTATTTGTCCAAATGTACAAAAGAATGCGAAAAAGCCCTCTGTTCTGTTGGCAAAGAGACAGATGACCTCTCATTTTTTCTCCTTATTCAGTCAATTTTTTTCTTGCATAACTCTTCGGCAGTTAGGAAAATCAGACTGACTTCAAACTCGGCGGGTAGTTGAACAATCATCCAAGGACGGTCCTAGAAGAAATTCACAATGATAACTTAATTAGTTTATTTATTATTGATTTTTGAATAATTAATTTTTCCCATAGACTTTGTACACAGATTAACATAGTTTTTGGACTGTCCTATATCAGGCTATGAGGGCGCCATTGCAGAATTACGGTTCCACCTGCCTGGGGTTTCAATTTTCAACAAACTGTCCTATATTTGAACCACAGATGGCGTTGTTGCACAACATAGGGTTTGTACACACAATTGTCCAGCATAATGCGTGAGAAGTCCTCAACTTCGACCAAGAATTACTACCAGAACGAAAGAGAAATCAGACTAAATTTTACCTTCCGTTCAATTGCAAATATTCCTAAGAGTTAGATTATCAAATAATATTTCATAATTTTTTTCCAGTTCAGACAAAAATCACGTGACAGGAAATTAAAGGAGCAGTTTTCCTGCACACGTGTTTCTAGCCCGTTGACTTCGTACACAATTTCGAATCTCAATTTTAGTACTACTTTGCAATGTTTGATCGTTCCCAAAGAGAGAGCCGACAAAGACCCTGATGCATGATTTATTGAAAATGAATGACGTCATCACCTTATTTTATACTGATTTTTCAATATTTCATTTTCCCCATAGGTTTTGTACACGTTGATTGACTTGGCATGAACTTCAAAGCCTTTTATCTCCTGAAGGACATGTCCTATCTCCTTGAAATTTTGCCAATAACTAGAAAGCAAAGTGTTACAGACAAATGTTGACCAACTGTGCTGTTTATGTCATCAGGCTATAAGTAACGTGACGTTAAATGTGCACTGTTTAGGGAACTATATATCTCCTGAAGTAGATGTCTGATCGGATTCAAATCTTGCAGATAGCAAGATAGCCAATATTTTGGCAACTCAGCTGTATTCCATGAAACTGTAATATTATCATATCAAGTCTATTTATAAACATTCTTTTATAATACGATTTGACTAAAACAGCAAACTCTGAAACAGCC
Source organism: Acanthaster planci (assembly GCF_001949145.1). The sequence goes on along the minus strand of NW_019091611.1, from coordinate 162,285 downwards.
TGTGTTTGTTCACAAACACTACCTCTAGTTTTTTTTTGCAGCTTTGCAAAAAAGGAATTCTTTTTGTCCTTTTTTTTTTTTGTTTTTTGCAATTTTGCGAATTTTTTATCTTTTTTTTCTTTTTGGGGGGCTTTTGTGCAATTTTGCAAAGAAGCATTCTTTTTGTTCCGTTTCTTTTTTTTCTGGTTTTTTTGCAATTTTGTGAAAAAGGCATTATTTTTGTTCTGTTTTTATTTTTTGGCTTTTTCGCCATTTTGCAAAAAAAAGGCATTTTTTTTCATCTGCATAGATGGTCCTATAAACATGACGTCTTGATGACATCATCAAGTGATTTATTATCGATTTTTACATATTTATTTTAGCCCATTGACTTTGTACACATTGTTGAGGCACTATTTTCGTACTTAAGCAATGGTTGATCGTCGTCAAACTAGCAGCAAGTACTAACTATAAAACAAAGACAATTCTGAATTATTTACGTCATGATTACGTCGTCACGTGATTTATTATTAAATTTTGAATATTTAGATATTCTATTAAATTTATGAAAAATCCATATAAAATCGACCCTGCCCTCCCGCAACACTCTGTTTGCAGGAAGTGCCAGGATAAAACGTGGTCTTCAATTCATCTCGTGTGGGTCAAATCACGTGAGCCTTCCTTCCAGTCAAAACCGGAAGTGGTTGTATTGTTTTTCAAACCCTTTGAAACCGAAGCAGCTCCGTGGTTGTCCACAACCACGGATTATCTCATTTCCTTTTTCGAAAAACACCAAATGCTTGAGAATATTCATATCCATACATTTACATATACAGAGTTTAACCAAACAAGACATGCGCTTCAGGAGATGTAGTTCTTTGAAAACTGCATGCACCTTTAATGTCACATGACTTGTCCTGTGATGAAGTCATCATCACATGAGGGCAACATGCGTGTAAATCACTTCTGTTTTAAGATATCTGCAAGATTGAAGCCAATCGAAAATGTACTTCACGAGATATAGTGCTTGTACATGTAGGAGTGCATCCTTAATGTCACGTGACTTGTCACCTGATGACTTCATCATCACAAGGTCAATAGTCGTCCACAGCATTCCCCTTCTAAGATATCAGCAAGACATTACTTTACAAGATATAGTGCTTTCATTTCAAGAGTGAACCTTTAATGTCACGTGACATGATCATCTGAGGACGTCATCATCACATGACATCAATTTTCTTCTGTAGCACTTCCCTTTCTAAATACCTGCCAGGTATGTAGCGCTTTAAAGGATGCACCTTTAATGTGACTCCTCTGCTGATGACATTGTCATTACATGAGATCAATATCCGTTTATAAATTTTCTTTTGCTAACTATCTGCAAGGTTTCAACCCAATCAGACATATACATGTACTGTACAAAATCTCTGCCGACTTCATTTCCATTGCTTTCACATTGGCTGCACCTGCAGTGTCTACAAAGCTGGATGCATTGCTAACAATGCTCTTCCTACTTTGGACAGAATTTCATACCCCATGATTTACTACCACATTGTGTACAATCTGGGTAATTACATGTATTGCAATAGCTGTGGAGGTCATGTTACATAGAAATACGTACATTTCATTTGTCCAAATTCTGCAATTGCAGCAATCTGTGCCCCATTTTTCCTCATTATATACTTTTGGCAAAATTTTACTTTTACTTTACTTTTCACCCATATGAGCCTTATTGTTGATACTGCATGAGTGATAATTTGCAAAATGGTAGAGAGGCATTATGGGAAAGAAAAAGAAGTAAACATTGCCCCCTTTTCCGTCCCACAATGCCTTTCTACCTGTGCAAAATCACTGATGCTGTATCAGCAATAAGGCTTATTGATGTGTTTGTTAGAAAGTTACATTTACTTAACTTTATTTCAGATAGATCATGATGATGCAAATCTTTTGTTTTTCTGCCCACATGTACATGAGGAATGCTGCAAAACTAACAGGAACTGGTGTATGGAATTATGGGAAAGTTGTCTGCTGCCCTCTATTTAAGATGCCAATAAACATTAGAAAACAATTGGCACTGATGAAAAGATAAGCACAGCTACTACTGCAGTTTCAATTGTGAATCGTGTTACCCAACCACTGAATGCTGTGACTGTGTTACATGTGACTTGAGTTACCAACTTGAGTTCCATATGTATTATCCTATGCAGATAACCTAGGGTTATTGTTGTTATTTGGTTTGTTGCACACTGAAGGAGGAGGTTTCTAATTGACAAACTCAATACCCCTAGGGTTTTAGTATACAGTTAACGTTTTGTGTATTATGTGACTCGCTTTACCTCATCACCACCACCTGATTCAACGGGTCTGTCTTGAAAAAGCTTGAACAGAAAGGGAATTTTAACTCGGCACGAAAATTAAAATGGGATTGCTTAGGGGGCCACTCATAAAAATTCACTCCATAGAAATAAACAATTTTTGTACACAGGTATGCTACAATACCCCTAGTAATCACATGCCCAAAAGCAATAAATAGATTGCAATAAAAAGAATTGTTGTTGTAGATGTACATGAGGAATGCTGCAAAACTAACAGGAACTGGTGTATGGAATTATGGGAAAGTTGTCTGCTGCCCTCTATTTAAGATGCCAATAACCATTAGAAAACAATTGGCACTGATGAAAAGATAAGCACTGCTACTACTGCAGTTTCAATTGTGAATCGTGTTACCCAACCACTGAATGCTGTGACTGTGTTACATGTGACTTGAGTTACCAACTTGAGTTCCATATGTATTATCCTATGCAGATAACCTAGGGTTATTGTTGTTATTATTTGGTTTGTTGCACACTGAAGGAGGAGGTTTCTAATTGACAAACTCAATACCCCTGGGGTTTTAGTATACAGTTAACGTTTTGTGTATTATGTGACTCGCTTTACCTCATCACCACCACCTGATTCAACGGGTCTGTCTTGAAAAAGCTTGAACAGAAAGGGAATTTTAACTCGGCACGAAAATTAAAATGGGATTGTTTAGGGGGAATGTGTAATACAGTAGCTCTTTTGACATTGGGTCAAAGCTAAACAATTACCACACATAATGTTTAAAAGGTGAATTTTCAAGTTAAAAAGCCAGCAGAAATTAGTAAAGGACTTTTTTCCATAGCTTTAGTCAATATGCTATCGTAAAAATACAACCAAATTAAGAAACTAAGTGGAAAACAAATTGAGTCCACTTGTCCCTTTTTACACGAAAATGTCCAAATGGTGCCTGAAAAACGTGTACAGAGTCAGTGGGCTGAAAGAAATAATAGAAAAATTAATAATAAATCACTTGATGTCATCGTGACATTATTCTTCTAGGACCACCTATAAGGGTTGTTCATTGATGAAAGTCCAAAGTTGCTAAAGTATCAAAGTTGTGGGTAGAAAAAACGTGCACAAAACAAATTGACTTTTGTCAGAAGAGGAAAAAGAACGAGAAGTTTATGCCTGTTAGAGAACAGAGCATAAGGCTTTTCCGCATTTTGAATGTTTCTTATGAAAAAGAGAATAGGGCTTGAAAGAATGGACATTAAATGTCACATTATTTGCGTCCAGCTATCTGGAAAGTTCAATAGCTCATGGACTCCATCAGACATGGGGCTTTGAACATTGCACCTTTCATGTCACGTGACTTGCTACGTAAAGAGATCATCATCACATGAGGTCAATTTTCTCCTATAACCCTTCCCTTTCCAGGTATCTGCAAAGTTTTGACCCGATGGGACGCATACTTCATGAGATAAAGGGATTTAAAGAGTGCACCTTGAAAAAAGTAATACCTGTACATGTACATGTATGTGTACATCCCTGTTTTTGTAAGTGTTTGCAGAGATGTTAATACTTGTAACTGATGTAAATGCACAGTGGGCAGATATTGATAGTTTATTAATTTTTTTTATTCACCACATCCCACAGCGGTGGAGTGCCAGTTACAGGAATGGGATCAATTAATAAACAGATTTACATGTACAATGATTATTGCCCCTGGAAAAATTGCATGAAAAGAGAAATTTCAAACTTTTTTGTCCATCTACGTTCTTCACAGTGCTCTTCGTGATTGTGACTGACAGCCAGAAATATTCCAGCATGCATAGTATTGTCCTCCCCTTGCCGCAAAAATGACTACATGAGCCCCTAATATGCAGTGCAAAATGAGTACCGTGCTGATTGTTCGCACGGCCTGCCATGCCGAAGTACATGTACACACCACGCACGGTGTGTGTACATGTACAATTATGGACATGTACCGAGTAGGGGCACGATGCACGACAAACGCCTCTGCTATTAGCACGGATGAAGACCATCGGTACTCAAACTGTTCTTTTCAAGTTGGTAGTGTTAGCCAAAAAACCATGGTACATTGGTACCATGCGCACCTTGACAAAAGGCTACAAAAATACCAGGGAAGAAGTTGCTTCACTGGTGCAAACTTCCTTGTTGAAAATACGCATAGGTCGTGATCCACAGGTAGTATAATCCAGAGATTGTTGTGATATTCCAATGACAATGAAAGTCTGGTTATGTCTTTCCCCAAAACATCTCTCTTAACAATAAGCAGCATTACTAACTAATACAAATTCTCCAAAAATTTGCACAAGAAAACTAGAAGAATACAGCTGGTCCAGAGAAAATAAAAACACACAAAAACATGGGAAGATATGTTGCTCTTTCTGTCATTGTCCACAACTGTCTCAGCATGGAACCTCACCACGTTGTCAAATGCATTCCTGCAGCATCTTTCCACCTTCTTTTAATCGTAGGAACCACTAGGATAGCGATTTATGATAACATCGCAGTTCATATTTTGGGTATTTGTTCTCTACTACCGGAACCACTGACTTTTTGCCAAATAACCACTGCTGATTGAGAATTCTCCAGCGCATCTGCGGGGATCACTCGCTGACTCCTGAGGACTTCTTCATGCATTTTTTTTTTGACCATTTATTTACTCCAGTATGCCGCAGTGAAACATGGCAAGTATGTAGGGTACCACCTACCTGGCGGTAGTGATCACTGTGTACAATGAATGTCTAGGGTCTTTAACACTGGGGCCGGTAACCGCGCTTTGCCTATGGAGCCGACCGGAGCTGTTATTCGGATTACTGTCATTAGGAACTTCGTCCTAACTCCTTGTGTTTAATAGCTCCAGTTTTAACCACATGCTGCCGGGGACCTGGCTTAAGGCACATGGTTTCAGGCACATAAGCTGAATACACAAAGCCGGGGAGCCCGAAACCGGACAAAAGAGCTGGGCCTTGTAACAAAAGACCGTACTTGGCACAAAAGACTGAGCTGCTGGGAATTGCCAACTTTTTTCAGTTGTCCATAGAGTAGGAAAGCTTTCCTTATTTTGAAGGATTATACCACCGTTGTGGCATTCAGCCTAAGCGGATTACCACCAGGGACAAAAGCTCTCCAGCACCACAGCGATGAACCACACAGCACCGCTGCATGCTAATCTGACCCCTATTGAAAAGAGGTCAGCAGTGCACTGTGCTGGTTTTGGGAACACAAGAAACTTACACAACACTGCACAATCTGGGCTCTTTTTACATCGCTGCAAAGAGATGTTGTCTGTCGTTTAGAGTAGCCACTAGACAGTCCTTCGTGTGGGTGTAAACTTCTAGTAAATGAAGTTATGATTTTTGAAGAATTTTGAAAACAGAAAATCTTGAAAATCCCCTCGAGAATACGTCATCCAACTTCAAATTTCACCCGGCAGCAAGTGGTTGTCATATCTCTTCTTATACACTTCTTATAAAAAATACATCTTGAAAATATCTCTTCTTGTGTTTTGTTTCTTCTGATTTCTCTTCTTTTCATTGAAATAGTTCAGCTCATAAAACAAATAAATAAATTTCCTTTCTTTGTGTTCTTTTCAAGATCAAATAAGAGCCAAACTTTTCAAAATATGAAATGGTAACATATCTCCCCAAACCAGTACAAGATATTTTGTTTTTTTGTCATTTTTTTCAAGGGATGAAAATATGATCCAACTCCTCAAACCAGTACAAGGGATTTTACTACTTTTTCAAGGGATGAAAATACACTGGACAGCAAAAGAAACTTGCCACTTCTGTCAAAGGCCACTCATAAAAATTCACTCCATAGAAATAAACAATTTTTGTACACAGGTATGCTACAATACCCCTACTAATCACATGCCCAAAAGCAATAAATAGATTGCAATAAAAAGAAGTGTTGTTGTAGATGAAAATATTGTGTCATTTAATGCCTATTCTTTAAAGCCCTATCGCTTTTCAAAAAAAAAAAATTCAAAATGTGGAAAAGCCTTATACTCTATTCTCGAACGGGCATAAACTTCTCTTTTTTTTTTTTTTTGGAAGATTTCGATAAAATCTTTTTAATCAAGCTTTTCGACACAATACTGGGAAATACATTTAGGCCTACAAAGGCATACTTGCGCTAATAGTGAACTAGCATTCTGTATTTGGGGATAGGTATGGAGAGAGAAATAATCTATATCATTATATATTGAGCCTTTCATCCAAAGTCACTGGGTGCTTGAGTCTTTAATTATCTGTGTGGTTCTTTTCATATATTAATTTTATTTTTCAGTCCCCATATATTTGGATACAAGAGTCTTAACCCACAAAGCTATAGCAGTAATTAAAAGAGCAAACGTGGAGCCTGAAGGCAAGACCAATGAAGACAAAACCATTTTCTTCATCAGAAGATTAAGTCTGCAAATGTTAAAATTTAAAATTGAGAATTGTGGGATAAATAGAAATGTCTGTTCAACAGTCATAATTGGAATTGGCTTGCAGGCAAAATAAGCATACCCAGCTGTAATTCGAGGGCCAAAGGCATGATATTGATTGAGAAATTGAGGCCCGAGGAAATAAGCAGCCTGAAACAGTCCGAGAAAATTTCACTTAAAACCTGATCAATATTTCCTGCACCATATACTGTGAAAAAATGGTTTGACTTGTATTTCCTTGGCATTCTAATGAAACACTGACATTTTCGCTGACCGTTAACCAGTTTTTTGGTTGTCAGATATATTAAGAGGTAGTAAAAACCGGACAGTTCAGGACCATCTTTCTCCCTCGTATACCTGTACGACCCCAAATAATGAAAAAAATCTCACAAACCCTCTGCCTCTGGACCAACGATGCTCAGGGCGCTCAAACATGCTCAAAACTTCAAACCTTGAAAACTAATTAAGTTGTTCATTTAGTATGAAAAAAGGCCCCGCCCATCGCTCCCAGCAAATTTCTGCCAAACGCGCGACGTGCGTCCCACTGGGACGACCCGCAGCAACCACCACCCACCCGAGAAAACACTTAACGATTTAGCCTGCGGTAGTAACTTATCCTTTTAATACCCAAATAATGCTGCGATGCAGTCTCGGAGATTAGCCCCAAAATGGGCATTATCAGATGAACCTCATTATGGACAAGGGAAAAATCTGACCAATGAAATTGTGGATGGTGGAGAACCGATGCCCTCATTCGGCGGCTGAGAGAACGCGCCCATCCATTAACGGCACACCGTTTTTCTCTATTTTAGATTGCTGAGTTGCCCCAAAATAACATGCTCTGGGCAGTATGTCTGACCAGACTAAGTGGGCCTCGGGATACATTGTGCGGCATTCTTGCATAAATAAGGCAATGCGCTGGCGTATTGAGAAAAAATCGGTACTGACCAAGTCATTGGTTCCAATGTGTACTATTAACATGGCCGGGCGATGCCAGGCGGCCCTGTAACTCCGAAAGTAATTTTGTTACATCACCATAACGGGCTCCCGCTTGACCATTCCAGTGCACTTGCGCCCTACTCCCTAGAGTGGTTGCTGCCTTATGAACAATGGAGTTGCCAATGATCCAAACATCCCCTGTAAACAAGGGGAGTAAAACAGGAAATAAATTACAGTGTAAGATTTGAGGCCCAAGTTGATCGAATATTGATTCCCTTAAGCTGCGGGAAGGTGACAATGAACTAACCGGCTGATGTAATGCTGTGCTGCCTCAGAACACCACCGCCCCATCGCTTTTATTTCATCCAGGGAGAACCCTAACGCTGAAGCAGTGGATGCAGTGCCAATGCGAAATGAATGTGCACTAAACGGCAATTCCTCTAGACCCAAAAATGAGAGCACTTTTTTCAGCATGACGTTAAATTCATATTGGGTAAGGGGAGCCCCCCCCCAAAAATGGCAGAAAAACCCACCAGGTCGAAAATGCACACAGACTGGACATATCTCTTTATCTGCTGAACTGACCAATCTAACCACCTGAGGAGGACCCACTTGATTATTCTTTGTGTGCCGCAGATTGATCAAGACAAATGCATTAGCCTTTCCCAAGTCGTAAACTTGTACATCAGAGGCAAGGAGAAGTGAGTTCTGGATGTGGTTCCTTGAAATGGCGGCAAACTCGCCAATGTGCATAAATCTGAAAAATACAGCAAGCATAGCTGCCCGGAAAAGTGTGACTTCATACCAGTCGCTGCAAACCGATGGTAGTGCTTGAATATAAAATGGCAATATGAGCAGCAAACACGTATCTTTCAATAAGCTATCTCTGCAACAACCTGTAAGTACATGTAGCTTCATAACTAAAAAATCTCTGGTTGGATCTGACCAACCTTGAATCTTATGATGGTAGCCTACCCCACAAACGTATGTAGCAATGGTGGTTGGGGCTAGCCGTTGAAGTGAAGAGCCAAGCAATAAATCTCCTTACACTCTCTGGTGAGGCAGGGAGGGGCATGTTTGAACAGTGAGAACAAAAAGTACAAAATGCATGCCATCCCGTCTTGTAAGTCTTGTGCGTATTTGAAGCTGACGCTGCAGTTAACAAATGGCTAATCTCACCTTCTATCAAGCTTGGAGAAGGCCGGAGTTAAGTGTCATTGACCGGTCCACATGTGAAGCTAAAGCACAGAAATGAGCCATCTGGAAACGAAGCAAACGAGGGAATCTGCAATGTCGCTGCATATACCTGGGATATGGAGTGCCTTAAATGTAATACAGTAAAATCTCGATAACTCAAAGTCGGTTAACTTGAAACTCTGCTTAACTTGAAGAATAACTAATTCCCACCAAAAGAATAGGCTTTTATGTACAAAACCATGTCCGTAACTCTAACTACTCATGTTGCTGAATTTGTTTACCTCGAAGTTTTTGTGTAGCAGATCCAAAAGAAACCGCCGCCAAAAAACTTCCAGAAAGTGTAAACAGAACGCGGGTCTAGGTATGAATCATTTCTGACATGCACACTTCATCTCTTCACGCTGGAACACCTGCAAGCTCTCTACAATGATAATCGATCTAGACACGTAACCACACCGTGACCGTGAAATCCGACCTTCAGGAATTGGCCCAATTGTTACCTTGGGCCCATTGTAGCCAGTGCGTCGGCAGGCCAGCTGATGACTCTTTGTGGTGGCTGCGGCAATGCATTACGGAGATCTTTGTGTATGGCGCACGCACCACTCGTACGCAAGTTAAGTCTGGCCTAATGGTCTGGCCCAACTGCTTGCGCTCGCCCGTGCGATGACTGCCCAATTAGAGCCACAAACCACAGCATGCTCACGCGCAGTGGACCAACCACGTGATTGCAACACAGAGTTTTTGCGCAGCCAAACCTCATTCCCAAAAGTAAACAAAAGTTTGAAAATAAAATACGAAGAACAAAAAATAAAAACAGACACCAATAGCATTTTTGTTTTTACAAAATTTTACTGAAGCACAAAAAGGTGGGCCCTCATGTGATGAAAAAAGTCGTCTGACTTATCCGGAAACCCCACCCGAGTATGCATGTGCAAGGTTCTGCATTGTGGTGCGGTATCAGAAATGGACCACCACAATGCGTCAGACATGCACAATGCAAAAGATAGATTTGCCACACAAATGTACACAGTTTAAATGAATTAGAGTACATGAAATGTGTTATTTGTCAGCCGATTGACAACAAAAATCCTCCGCAAAAATGACTTTCTATGAACAAAATCTTGCGGCACCAAAGTATACAATAACCACAATGTCATTTGAAAAGTCATCGTAGGCAGATTTACGGTAACTGTGAGTCAGCATATAGGTACATGTTATGATACACATCGTAATAATGACTTAACTTCAAAAGAAATCTCAACATTCTTTTAACTTGAATTTCGAATAACTAGAATTTTTGTCCATTCCCCAGAGATTTGAGGTGTCGAGATTTATACCGCAGACACTGATATACGAACTGCCGCACCAAATGCATCATTCAATCACAACTAGAGGATTGCTTATTGATAATGTGCACCACTGCCTCATTATCTGTCCAAAACGCACCCGCTGCTTTGTTAGATAGGGGGCCCAACAAAGCACAGCGACCACTAAAGGATAAAATTTGCAGTATGCAATTAAAGGCGAAAGCGCCAACAGCACTGGGGACCACTTGCCTTGAAACCAGCAGCCACAAAAATAACCTCTGAAACCAATTCTACCCGCCGCATCTGTAAATAACTCTAATGCATCACTATTGAGCCAGCCCTGATCATGAAAGGGGGAAACTCCATTAAAATATTCAAGGAATTCCAACCACATGAGCAAGTCAAGCTTTGCACCGGGAAAAAGGCAGACTTTATGATGGGTTTTTTTGAGCCGCCGGTTAACCCGATCAAGCGCCGCATAAAGGCTCGGCCTGGGGCGACAGCCCGACACACAAAATTTAGTGAACTGACTATGGACTGAATTTCCTTGAGCGATAACTTCTTCTGTCTCAGTAGAGATTGAATCTTCTCCCTCAAGACACAGACTTTGGAATCTGGCACGCGCACCATGTGTCTTACTGTATCAATTTCCAAATCCAGATAAGTAATTACCCGACTGGGGCTCTCTGTCTTTTCGGTCTCTAGTGGTACCCCCAGCTTGGCACAAAGCCTTGAAAAGTATTCATAAGGATTGCACATTGCTGAAAAGACGTACCTAGGAATAAGAAATCATCCAAGTAATGCGTGATGAACTGTGTTCCTAGAACCTGCTTTGCGTGGCACTCCAAAAATGTGCTGAAGGTTTCAAATAGCCAGCATGAAATAGAACAACCCATCGATAGGCACCTATCATTATAAAACTTACCTTGAAATTGAAAATACAACAATTTGTAATCGGAAGATGCGACTGGAAGGAGTCTAAACGCAGATTGAATGTCCGTCTTTGCCAACCATGCATCAGGACCTGCAGACATGGCTAACCCAACTGCCGCATCGAACAACGTATAATGGACTTTGCAGTCCTTTTTGTCAATAAAGTAATTCACCAAAGCCCCCGGGGATTAGACAGATGATGGATAAGGCAAAAGGAATTGGGTTACTGTTTGGGCACCAGCCCAATTGGAGAACATTGGAAATTGGGCAAAGGTCGGTGTATGAAGGGTCGGGCAATTCTCCCAAGAACAATTTCATTTTGCAGTTTTTAAGGACTATGTCAGGCATGTTCGATGCCGACTTAATAAGACATTTAGAATCTCTGCTAACTCTAGGGCCCTGAAAACCTGTGAAAAACCTTCCTCTAACAGAACAGCCGCTTCCCTGTTCATATAATCTTATAACCATTGCTGTAGCAAGTTAATGGGTGTTAGGGGTACGAAAAGTGGTGTTTCTTTCTCATTTTCCACCACTGAACTGTTGGCTGCTGTTTGCTCCTGGGGGAGCCTCTGGCCCCTGCACAGCCGGCCGAAATGCCTGCCGCCCGCCCGCTGCAGTTGTCGGCGTGGTCTTCTTGTAGCGTGTGTAGATTGTGCCACTGGGTGCAGTCCCTGGTTTCACAGGAAAACCGTGGGCAGCTGTCCCCACGGCCACTCTGCATAACCCTGCTCCGTGCTGTGAACAGCCACACCGACGGCAGCTATGCGCATATCAGCAGGGATTCAAATGACAACCGGTGATGGAATTGAACAAAAAACAGATGGCCTTACGTGAGGAGTTTTTAGTGGCCGTGACGGTAGCATTTGCTGAAGAAAATAAACTACCGGCTGCCGCAATTGTGACCCAAAGCTTCATATCAATGGCTGCCCATGACCGCGACAGATTTGTTTCCATTAGCAAGCGAAACTGCTCGTTATAGTTCCGCCATCCCAGCCCTGGGACCGTCGCAGTGTGAATAATCTCCACATACTTCAGCAATTCTGAGAACCAGCTCAGATGTGCCACAGAATAGACAGCCATATAAACATGAAATGCACTTGACCATTTATCATATGAATCCAGTTTTCGCGGCTGAGGAGCCACAGGCCAAAAACAACCCTGTCTTGCTCAACAGCCATGGTTAAATCTGACCTGCTCGCTGTAGAGGCCAGCGCCCTGTTGGCATTGTCACGCTATAATAATGCCATTTCAGTATATTGGCCATTACAAATTTTCTCTTTCACTGATCGGGAGACATGGAGATCAATGGGAGCCCCGATGTTTAAAGAATGTAGAAGAGCCAGTCTTGGCATGTCTAGAGCCGACGCGCCGGGCAAAAGGCCGTTGTTATTGGCCTGTGCAAAGCCAGGACCGGCGGTGTGAGAGGGTTGGCTTTCTGCACGAACTACATCCCCGATCCTATTACTTCTCTCATCTGCAAGCGCCTTATTACAATAAGGGAGAGAAGTATTCGTACTAGTCAGGAGGACTAAACCACTATCACTCAAAACATTGGCCCCAACACTACTTGGAAAAGTACTGACATAACTACATGTACTTGGGTTAAGCTCTGTACTTGTGCCCAAACCGGCAGAAGACCGATTGCTAGTGCTGCCAATACTACTACTCTTAATGTCCGTTAGGTTAGGTCGCCATCCACTGAAAGGTCCACTGACCGACTCACCGACAGCAGCAGGGGGCATACTTGTTACTGTAGGTCCAGCAGCAGAAACCCGGCTTGATCCCGTCGCGGCTAGAATTGCGAGACCTGAGCGTGTCACCTCCGAAAATTCCACTGTGGATTGGCCAGCTATCGCTGCATTGCACTGCGACCCGTCGTAGGAGCTGTTGCCCTCTCTGTGGTGGCCTCTAGTGCTGGCTCTGCTGTCACTTTCCCACGATGGGGGCGCCCAGGATGGCAGCGATGTCTGGCTGCAGCTGTAGCTGTAGTGGTACACAATGGGGATGAACGGTGGGCCGGTGTCTTCCCCCCCTCGGATTGAACAGGGCATGGCTGGCTGCTACGAAACGTAAAACTACTCCAAGGAGAAAGAAACCCAGCCTTATGGGCGACCTGGCAACAAGGCAATCAAGTGGCCAGGGATGGAAGGAAAGCACTCGGGAATATATGGAGTAAATATCCGCTCCAAAGTCCCAAGACAGCTGAGCCAATCAGACAAGATCTGGTCTTGAAAGTGAGTTCTCTTGCAGAGCGAATGCAATTTTCATGTGATGGCTTTGAAAAACTAAACCAATGTGGCTTGTTGGCGCAAACCAGGCTGCGCATATAGTTATTGTATTCCGATGTACATGCATATCATCTATCTTCCTGTTAGAGGTTACCTGCTTTAGCGAAGTCATTCCCCTCCTTCTGTGGTCATTCAGGGTTATTGGTGTGGGGGTAGCCAGCAGGTGCAGCTGGAGGAGATTTATTACTCGTCTACATTCCAAACCCCTGGGTGTGATTAGTACAAATATCGTGACCTTCCCTCCCCCAAATAAAACATGTTTCTGCGGCCGCGGAGAATAATGGAATTTATCTTGCAGAGATAAAATAGATTATTTTGGTTTCTATAGAATGATGAGATATAGAAAAAAATGATGACTCCGATCCTGAAACTGACTTGGACGAAAGCACAGCAAAATTAGGTTTAATAATTGAATGTGACAAAGACTTTGAAGAATACATTTTTTGAGAAATCAAAATAAAAAAAAGATTATCACACCCTCACAAAAAATCACTATCAAACCATGTCTAAACCCCAAACCTATATCATCACCGACGACTGCCAAGTACCAATGTCTCAACGACATCAATACTGACCCAAATATTACTTATGGTCCTTTTGACCCGGACAAACTTGTCATTAGTGAACCCATCAAAAGAAACGACAACATATCTTATTCTTGTTCCCCGATACTCTACCAGCACAAAAACCGAAACGATTGATTGTTTTATCGTGTCAAAGCGTTGTAATGGCATTCAACCCATCTATGAATTTTGAACTTAAAAGTAATCAAATTGTGTTTGACACAACTCAAAACATTTAAGGATCCTTGATCAGATCAATCAAAAGACTTATGACTATAGCTAATCACTCTCACAAAACCGCTAACGTAAACTATCCGTTACCTAAACGAATAATTAATTCTCATCGGTCTTCTAAATCACGCAGTGATGAGATAAAATAAATCACGTAGTTAAAATACCCTATAACCAACAACATCTTATGTATGGCAAATATCAAAAATCTACCCAGACCAATTATTTTACAAACAAACAATGTAAAGTTATATTATGGATCTCACAGAATACTTCCATGTGGCACAAGCGTTAGATATCGCGAAGATGAAGCTAAACTAAAACCTGTTAGCGATTTAAATATTTTGTCTAAAACAGAAGCTTTATAAGCATTGGGCAAAAGTGATAGCGAGAGTGAGAGTTAGTGTGAAAGTGAGAGTGTAATAAACTGAATATAAAAAAAGTATAAAACCAAATTCAACTTAACCAATTGAAGTGGGGTAAATTTTTTTTAGAACGTCATGTCAGGTGCGCTTGGGACCTATTGCTCACAATATTTAGGAGGTGATTGTGTTTTTACATGTTCATACCCCAGATACCATCCAGTTTCATGTTTAACAATGTTTAGACTCCAGCAGCATTGTTTATTTTGGTGATTTTGCCAATTGTTTCTTTTGTCAATTTTTTCTCTTTGTCCAACATTTCTCTCGCCAACGTTTTAGCACCTTCTTCAATTATGGTTCGGGTTTCAGCTTTAGACACACTCGTTTGAGCCAATTTGGTATCTGTTTCGTTACGCATTTTTCTTTTAGTTTATTAAACTTGTGTAATTCACAAGTGATCAGCACAAATTCTTTGTCACTAATGTCTCTGTCGTTGATCGCTTGGGCACGTACTCTCGTTTGAGCCAATTTGGTATCTGTTTTGTTAGGCATTTTTCTTTTAGTTTGTTAAACTTGCGTAATTCACAAGTGATCAGCACAAATTCTTTGTCACTAATGTCTCTGTCGTTGATCGCTTGAGGAACGTATTCATCAATCGTGTTTAACTTTGTGTCACACAACACCCAAATCTGATCATGTTTTTTGGTTTTGTGGATTAACAATTGACTCCCATATTTCAACACTGCATATGCCCCAAATGCATTGATGGCGAGACCTTCCATCACCAGCCCGATGGGGTCCGAAACAACCCCCATCAAAGCGCATAGGTTTCAACTGATTTCAATGCTTCAACTCCATATTCCACATAATTGAGCGCGGTGAGTACCTGTTTGATCTTTTTGTACGTGGTTTCTCTCGCGTCGTGTTCTTGCATCAATTTTTTTTTGATGTCTTCGATTTTTTTGAGCCTGTAGAGCTTTGTTTCATGGCTCATTTCTTGACTCGATTCTTGACTTGTTTCATTAAATGAATTATTATTTGGTTTATGATATGGTAGCTCAGGATAAAGGCTATTCATTGTTTCTTTTTAATTATTATTTCTTAATTATACACCTCAAAAAACACATCAAGGTGGTGTTGATTGTTGGCGTACAGATCCGATGTCGTGTTATCAAAATCAAATCAATTTCGCGGTCTATTGTGCAACGACTGTGTGTAGGGTAGACTTTGGCTTGATTGTTGATCCCAACCCTTACATAGGGGTTTTGATGAACTTACACTGTTCAAAAAATTTTGTTTGACTGTGCCATGCCCTTACCAAACGAAGACCTGTTTGACCTGCACAACAACCACTAGATCACAGTGTTTCTCAATACCTGTCACGCATTTAACCTGAACCCGGAAAAAAACAGACAAGAGACACTTATTTAGACAGTCTCAGAACCGCTTACTATTACGATAGATTTAAAAGCAGAAGATATCTTCCTGTGCCCAGAAACAATCATAACCTGTCACACATTTAACGTGAACCCGGAAAAAATTTTTTAAACATGCCTGTCCTTGACAAACACGGAGAAGATCGGGGTAGAAAAACCATGGAATTTGGTTGGGCACCTTCCACCAAGAAGATCTGGTCACCCGAGTGATCTGAGCGTGCATTGGTTAGAAGAAGACAATGATGCCAAAACAGGGTGGTGGGACTTTATTCCTCACAAAAGAACCCAAACTCACAGACATCGGGATCCAAAAGTAAACAAATCAATCCGAGCTTATGTATATGCTTTATTTGGAGCTCAAGTGCAAACCAAAACTAGCGTGTTGGCCAGAAGAACCAAATTAGACGCACAAAAACAGTTTGTCACGATCGTGGAATCTCTCATCAATTCGGTTTCGGATCTCAAACAATCTATTAATCAGTTTCAAGACTCGCTACAATATGCCAAAACTCCTTTGGTAGTGGTGACGCTGATAATGATGATTTTGAACCAAAAGAACAACCAGGAAACCAAGACCTGATGGGCAAGGTATTTAACCAAGGAACAACCCAATCTCCACAAACCAAAACAAATTTCCACAAACGGCCAAGGTATCTACCCAAGACACCCACAAAACGAAAAATTATCGCTGACACTCATGGTTGCAATTTTACTGTCATTGATTTAGTTTATGACCTAATTTGGCCCATGAAATCAACACCTCGCTCAATTTGAACGAGGTTTTACAATTCTAAACCTGATTTTTATTTATCTCCCGAACTAAAATAACCCAACACCAACGCACCCACTGCCAAAACAAAGCCCACAGATGTTCAGCGGTCCAACCGACAACTTTACTCGCACTGTTAAACAACCAACTCAACACACTTCCGATCACGCCTGGTGAAGCTCCCAAAACAGATACCCAAATTTTTTTTTTACGCGTTGGCCAATTTTTGAAGTTGTCTTTTAACCCAGTTCTGAAACCCTGGTTCTGTTAAGCTAATTTTTTATGTTTTTGACGTGGGTGTAGCTCCCAAGCCTCCAGCCCCATTCTCGATACCTAACACAATCACCTTGCTCTCTAAAAATTTTTTTTCACCTAAAGATTTGTCTGAATGTAACACATGATCGATCAAACTTAATTTGTGAGATCTGACTTTATAAGCTGCCCACTAATAAATCTCTTCTTTTCACCCTTCGAGTTGATCTTGTAATTCACGTACATGAGTTTTGACTTGTGCGGTTTATTCAGATTCTGGTCGTTAGAAAAGTCGATCAAGTCGTTCTAGTTCTAGTCATTCATTTGCATCTGCCATTTCATCTTTAATTTCACTCATTTTAGCAGCAATTAAGTCTTGAACTTTCTCTGATCTTTTTCATCTCTCGGTCAAAACCGCAAATTTCTCTCAGGGGTAAGTCTCGGATATTTGGTTTGTGTGCGCCTCTGTCTTGAGTGAGGGCTTCTATGATTTCACTGACTTGTTCTGATGCTTGAACAAGTTTATGTAACGGGATGTTTTGGGTTAAATGGTAGACAAAGCCGCTTGTGCTTTTTGAAGTTCTCTTTGATAATTACTAAAACCCAAAATGTGTCTCATAAAATCTATGTTTGTTCTATGTTGAATTGTGGTTAAACTAAGAAATTGATTTCTGTCTTTTTTGTCAGTCAATAAAATAATTTTGTCTTTATATTTGATGTTTAAATGATCGAATTGCTCAAGATAAAACATGTTGGGGGCTAAACCGTTGCCTCGTATCCGGTTTCTCTTTTAGTTGTATCATAAAAGTCATTCATTATATCTTTGGCTAACTCTCTCCTTAATTTTGCCGTGCCTTGTTCTTGACCTGTAAATATGGTTTCTTCTTCCAATGGAGGTTGGAGGATATAATCATCAGAGGGATAATCATCATGATGATCTGCTTGGTCTGCTTGATCTGTCTATTCTGTCCATTTTGTTGTGCCATCAAACCCTCAGTCTGCCATACCTTGTTTTCTAAAGTACTGAAATTTTTTTTGGTTTTGGTTTATGAAGTTTTGGTTCATCTTACAGGTTTCAGGGGCTTTGTTTGGTTGCTGGTACACTGGTAATACTTTTTGGAGTAAAGCCCTGTGCAACCAACCATTCTTGAGTAGCTGTCGATCTGGTGACCAATGCAGCAAGTTTTGCAATGTCTTCAGTACCCATTCTATCTAAAATCGGACGACTTCCATTTCAAGATTCTGATTTCAAAATTTCAAGACACACTGTATCCCATCGTAATCAGACTCACGACTGCACCGTTGTAAAGCATGTTAACGATATCGTTTATTTGTGTTGTCATCTTGTTTTATTAATGTCAAGAAAAAATTTTTTTATTTTTCTTCAAGTTACTCCATTTCTAAAATTTCTGGGATTGGTTGGGTACCAATTGAGTAGCTGATTTAGAAACTTTGGGTTGGTTTGGTTTTGACTGGTTTGGTTTGCTTCACTCACTTTGCTCGTTCGCTCGCCTTTTTGAAAATATGTTTAACGCCAAAAGCCGCACACCAACCCCTGCCAAAATTAGCCAAGGATGAAATGACGGAGTGATACCATTAAGCGGTTGAGACGTTTCCTCCATTTTTTGTCAGTGAGGCAAAGTGTTGGTCTTTCATTTTACATTTATGTTCTGCAAGTTTTTTACCTTGAACGATTCATTTGGGGTTTTTGGTTAGATTTGCGTTTTTGGTTGAGGTCTTCAGAGTTTGTGGAGTCTGGTGAGGTGTCTGCTGGGTTTTGCTCTGGCTCTGGCTTTGATTGCTTTGCTCGCTACACTTGCTTCGCTCGCTTTCCTTGTTTCTGTTTCCATTGTTGTTACGATTTGTTACAAAGCAAGAAAGTTTATGTTGTGAGTTTTTGTTAAAACAAAGATGTTTTGTTGTAATAAACTCAGCAACTAGCTGAGAAAGGTAACTTCCGTACTGGTAACAAACTTCTGTGAAGAATTGCCCCAAACTAATAATGGGATCAAGTTTGAGATCTTGGGTCAAGGATTCTTCCGAGTTTAACGTGATGTTGTGTCCCACAAATTCAATCGGAAGCACCATTCCGAGTAAACGCAAATACAATGACAACAGACTTTCACGCACCGTGGATATGACTTCCTTGCCAAATTGAACTGCATAACTTTGATACAGTTTTTCTTGTTGTGACGGTTGCAAACTTTTGATTTCTGTAACAGTGAATTCTTTGCCAAAATACTTTTTGGAATCTCCTGCAGCTACTAACGAGCATAGTCGAGAATTAAAATCTTTGAAATCAGTTGGGTTTGCAGCATGTGATTTTAAAATCATTGTGAGTCTTGTCTGACTTGTCTGACTTGCGGTTTGTTCTTCCATTTTTTAAAAGAAGAAAAAAAAGTTGCTTAATTTCATTCAAACTTTGGTATAACACAAAACTGAGCAAAGTGGTTTTTTATAAAAAATTTTGTTTCAATTGTGTGTATTCGTAAGTATAATACATTAAATTGAGTGCTATAACTAGCTTGATAACTAGTTGAACGTATTGCAACAATGTTACTTTTTTGTTTCTGTTTGTCATAACATGTTTTAAACAATTTGTTTCAACCGCGTTACAACTGGGTTACAATTGGGTATAACTGGTTACAATTCATTTGAGAAATTGTAGTTGGGTATTACAACAGTTTCAACTGGGTTACATTTGGGCTTCATCAACCGGGAGATAACTAGTTGTAATTCATTTTGGAAATTGCAACTGGGTTGCATCAACTGGGTTACAACAAACACCAACTCACTGCTGGTTCGGTGTTTAACACAAATTTACTAAATTTCACATCCCTCAGATGTTTTTTAAATTTAGCACGGTATTCATCGGAACCTCATCGTTTTTGTCTAAGGCTTGATCAAACGAGTACCGGTCTTTACAATAAAACATCACGATCCACACTGTGTTTTTGTGGTAATCTTTGAGAACCAAGTTGTATTTCTGCATGAGCAACCAACAACTGTGCAAAAAGTGTCACCCGGAAAATGCCATTTTGGTCAAGGCACATATGTTTCCTGCCTTCGATTTTTTGTTATACATTTTTTACTGTTCAGAAGAACAGTCATCGATCAAAAACAACATCTCGGTTCCATCGAGCACTTTTGAAAAAGATCAGTGACCTTGTTTAATTCTAAATGTTCGTGATCAGTGTCACAAAGGTATACGTTGGGATCGGTAAACAACCGTCTTTCAAGATACATTTTGGTTTCGAAGATTGTGGGACATATGATCACAATAGTTTCAAAGGCATATAAATAATCACTTTTGAGTAAGTTGAGTACCCACTTGGTTTTTCCCGAGTTAGTTTTTCCAATGATTAAAGCATTTTGAGAATTATTTTCGTTTACACTCATTTTTAAAATAAATGAACATTGATTATGCATAACTAATTTCACAGAACTAATAACTCAACGATTTATAATCTCCGTTTTTCGATCGTGAGTTGGGCATCCACAATGAGAAACACGTACATCACAAGTTCACCTGCGTTTTCTGCTTTTCGTGTCATTTCTATTAAGATGCCACCTGAGTCACCTACTCTACGCCCACTACCGTGGCCCGTGTTGTCATCGGTGCTGCGAAAGTCGAGCCACAAACCGTATTTGTCTTTCAGATAGTCGCCGATATCGACAAAGTGGTGACCCGATAATACGCTTCGTTCCAATGATGATATTTGTACATTTCTTCTGAAAACAATTGATTGGGTTTACCTTCAGCGGTAATGATTGTTTTAATGATGTGAGGATTGTAAAACCTCTGAGGGTGTTTGACTGGGATCTTTGAATAAAATTAAAACACATTTCAAACTGTGGATCGGTTGGTTAATGACCACGTTTCATTGAACATCCAATTTATTTACCCTTTATGTATTCAAATTGTTAATTCTATCAAATATGTAAGTCCTTGATATTTATTTTTCAGTGCTTGAGGTTGCAAACTCGCTCGTATTGACTTCGTATTTGAGTGTTATACTTGAAATCGCATATTGAGCTGAGGTGTTGCTCGATTTAACGACTTTGTTGCGATCATTGAGCATGAGCATATAATTTAGCTGCCTGCCCCTGGATACGTGTCCAGGCCGAGAACTTTACAATCAGAGTTTGCAGCACCCAATGACATGCTTTAAATGGATGTGTTGTATTTACCTTGGGATCGAGTAAAACCATGCACTTACAAATACATGTTAACTGTCATTGACATGGCATACAAAGAAGCCAAGCTTTGACTAGCAAAACAGCCAAGCAAGTAACCAATGCTGTAAAACGGGTGTATGGCAGGTCTCCTTTGACTTGGCCCAAAACGGTCAACATAGACTCTGGATTGGAATTTAAATGTGAGTTTATAAAAGCGTTTGTAGAAATGGGTGTAAAGGTACAAGTGGGCAAACTGGGGGTACATCGATTGAAAGGAATCGTAGAACGATTTAACAGAACATTGGCCGAGCGTTTGTATGGATAGCAGTATGTGCAACAAATGTTAAATCTGGGTGAACAACGAAACATAGAATGGGTGGAAAGGTTGCCCTAGGTTGTGAAATCGCTAAATGAAGAAAAAACCCGGTTGATCCGTAATGAACCAGACAATGAAGTGGTTCCTGCAGAAGCTATGAAGCTTAACTGAGTAAAACAGTTGCCTGCTGCTCCTCAGAGGAGCGAAGCAAATAGCAAAGCGAAGCGAGGCTTGAACCAAATGCCTTAGTTCTATATCTATATTACCCCGGTGAAGAGCAACCAATCCAATCTGGAGCATTGACGTGTATCAAATCGAAAAATGCACGGATCAATTCAAACAGATCAACGGTAAAAAGGTGATAACGGGACCAACGCTATATTACGTGCTCAATGGCCCCAAGCATTCTTTTGTAAAAGAAGAGCTTCAAGTGGTGCCCGAAAAACAGGGAGTTACCATTGACTAGGTAATGACAGGCGAAAGTGTCAATGCCATTGTCAAGGATGTATCGTATTGTGTCTAGCAGTGACAGGCTCAATTTGTTTTGCACAACGGTATAAATCATGTTCTTTTGTGATCTAATGTGATGTTGTTTTTTAAAGACGTGTTTGTGATCAAACAATGTTTCTTTATAAGCCTTGTGTCGAAGTTGTTTTGTCTGGTCACTCCTTTGGCTTTTTTGAGTTTTGTGTTGTCTTCACGTGAGATCGAATACATTTTAGAGCGTAAACACACCACTCCCGAAACGAGTTTGCCACCAAATTCGTCTTTCATTTTGCCGATTATTTTTTTGTTTTTTGTGTTGTATAATGAGTGATCTGTTGGGTAGTTGGAAAGTCAAAGTGGTCTCCTTTTTTATGCAGGTATTGGTCGACGTCGTCAGTTTGGATCTGAACAAGCAAACTGTCGGTGTCGCTATATAGCAAACTGACATTTCCAAAGTCTCGTTTCAATGTGTTGTAGTAAAAGTCACAAATTAATGTTTTTTACAAGTCAAGCACACTTACGCCACAATATATGGGTTTGTTCAGCATGGTTTAATTCTATACATTTCGATAAATGAGAGATCGCACTCGGGGAACGGGGTAGTCAATTTGTAATTTGGTTGAGCAACTATGCGTTTGTATAGTGTAGTATCTTGATTGTTTCGCAGTAGGTGCCAGTCGATTCGATTTCTCACATTTTCCATGGTTTTGCCAAATACCTGGTTGTTCATTAGTTTGAAAAAAAAATATTTCTCAAAGTCAGAAGTGGCTCATTTGCGCAACTCAGTGTTTTTGTCAAGGTAGCTGTGCTTCCAAGGTGCTAGCGAAAAATACAACACACGGTGAACTGTTTTCAATTGTAGACTGAGCTCGAGATATTTTTGCATCGGGCGATAATGAATGACATACTTCTTTTTGGTTGAAAGCATGGCTATGAGTTTGTCTGCAGAGGTGGTCTTTTCTCTGTTTTGTTTTTTAGATAGTTTGACAAACTACATGCAGACACCTGAATGATTTCAAATGCAAGAGGGAAATCGTTGTAGAGATCGTGCAGGTGTTAAGGATAATCAAGAGTCACTTCCAGCACATAGCCGGTTTTAGACAGAGGTGAAAGCTTTTGAATGTATTCAGTGGTAAAACTTGCCCAGGTTTTTATCCCAGCAAAAGTGACCATACGGCAGCGGTTGAGACATGGCCCATCCGTAGAGATTCTTTGCGTCTAGGTGAAGTATGTGTGAAGTCGGTTGATTTGGATCATAGTCTTTGAGACCCGGATTGTTTGCTTTGGCATGTCGTTTGCCCCCCACACTAGATATACCGCCTCATTTGGCCCGTTCAAAAAAGAGGTGTTTGTCGATGTCCGTTAAAAGCTTGAGTTGAATGGCAGTGTTTCAACTAAGCATCCCAAGACAAACTGGGAGCCATGTAATAATTGGTGGGATCGAGACCGTGGTGCGTCTTGCAGACTTTACGAAAGTTTTCAAAGACACCTGTAAGTAACAACATGTCTGTTTCTACGTAGAGATTGTGGTAATCGCCTATAGTGCCACATCTAAAAGCTTGCCAGACTCATTGAGCGCGTATATACTCTTTTTCAGATATAGTCTCCTGTTTGAGTGAACTGTAAAACCTGTCTCTGAGGGCAAGCGGGTCTCTTCAAACTTTTCAAATGAATTGATGTACTCATGTGGATAGACACTTCTTTCCAACAGTTGATCGGTGTGGTTGGGAAACCGATCATGGAGCAACTCAAAAGCCTCTCGAGAGCAATTTTTAGCCAACCGATCAAGTGAAGTGGCCATAAAATTAAACGAATCGAGAAATCGCAGTTGATCAAGGGAAAATGAAACATACTTTTCAGAGTTTTTTGCAAGGACTTTTTTTTTACCCGTGAAAATGGAACAATCAGATGGGCGTTGTAATTTTCCAAGTTTTGCGACAGGACTGGAATGTGGGTCTTGTCAGGTACGACTTGAAGTTTGAGATTGCAGTTAGCGTGAGCGGGGCCACGATATTTATCGGTGATTTGACAGTGGTCCCTGACCTTTCTAAACTTGTTGATGGGTTTTCACAGCTCATGCAAATGTATTCGGTGTAGCCACTATTGTTTTTAAAACTAAAATCTATCATTTGGTCTTTTTTTTTGGGAATGGGACAGTGACACTGTGATTCTCGCAGATCCGACAAACGTCGCACGAGTTGTGTTATTTTTGTAGTTCTGATGTCCATAAAGGCGGTTTTGGCCAGGCAAACATTTGGTTGATGTTGTGTTTTTCTTGCATGAGAGACTCTATTAAGTTAGTAGCAGTGTCTTGACCTCGATAGGTTTTGTGACTCATGCATACACTGTCGTAGCGTACAACTGCGTATATAACCAGACGGTTTGTGATGTTGAGGTTTGACCATGTTGGCTTCTTGTGGCGGCACAGGTTCTAAAACAGATTCAAAATCGGCATAGGTTACAAAGGATTTTTAAATTTGAGATTGTTTTCACTTTTTTCAGGTAGTGCACTTTGGAAGGAGGAGCATGTATTCCTTCACAGTCTTTTTTGTATTGGTCTAGTGTCTGTTGGGTTGTATAGTAGGTTCAACAATCAAAGCAGAAATATGTTATACCGTCGTGATTATCTATTTCACCTGAAATGAGTCTGGAAAAATTTTTGATCCAACAATAACCGTCTTTTGCGTAACCAAATACATTTATCGCCACATTGTTTCAGGCTTCAATGCATGGTATTTAAGACACTGGGCTTGGAAAGTCTACATGTACGTTTGTAAAATTTAAACCATCTGATTCCTTGTAAGTAATCGTTCTATCTTTGTGTAATTTATATTTTGGATTGTTTTTGAGTTGATGTTTGACATTGTCTCTATAGAGTCCTTTAACCACTCTCAATGCCCAGCATATGCATCGTTGATCTTTGTTTTTTACATTGATGATCACGTGTTTGGGGAGCGGTATGTAACTACTTCCTCTCAACTGTTCATAAAGTGCGACATTGACATAAAACGCAACGACTTTATCTAATACCACCCAGACCCCCTTTGGTTACTTTGTTCTTTTTGTTCTTCTAATGTGTTCTTGATGTCTTGTTTGTAAAAAAATCGTGATGTTTGTACTGTTTAACATAAAAATACTGACTTCAGTTTCTTGTTGATCCAGTCTTTCCATTTTGGACTATGATCGCCGTTGAAAGCTTGAAGGCTTCCTGTCTCTTGAAAATCAGGCAAACTTTTTGCTTCGATGTATCTTTTGTAAATATGAAAAAGTGTATAAGATCCTTTTCAAAGAAACATGGAATTCCTATAATTTCATTGGAATTGACGGATTCCTTGAATAACAAAAACAGACAAAAACAATACAGGGATTGAAAAAGTCTGGGTCTTTTTGTGAATGTGGAAGTTCTAGTCTACTGCCTGCAACCTACGCAGATTACCAATACAAATGCATTATTTCCTAGTCCATTACTTCCATTCGCTAAATTCCCAATCACCAGCAGTGTGTCCTCACTCGCTCGACTCCCGCATGGGCGGCCGCCATGTTCTTCCTCTTTTCTTAGCACTGTTACTATCGGACGTGTTTATGTCAGGCTCCGAAATTTTCAAGAGTTTTTCCTTCGGTGGTTGTGGTTTCGGTGTCATTTCTCAATCACCTTGTTTGTCTGTCCATTTTCTTTCTTGTGAACAGTAAGGCAGTTCCTTTTCCCCTATATTTATTTTTATTTTTGCCGTTCCTTTCACATGTTTCAGTCTTGCGCAAGGTGGCAGGCTGTCTTTTGTTTGACCTAGTTTTTTGTTAACCTCCTTTCCAGACTTCACCTAAGTGGCGCTGTTTGTTTCTTGTACATGTATGTATTTCTTGATTCAGAATTCGTTAGTCTATTTATTCTGCTTGTTATTTCTTGTCTATATATACCTTGATTAGCTTCGCCACACTTGTGGCATTTTGTACATTTTGTAAAAAAAAAAGAAAAAAAATATCTTGAGAGTGGTTGTCTCGTTATTCTGAGTTTCTTTGTTCTTATTTCAAATGGTTTTTCGCCAGAAATTCCGGATTTTTTCTTTGGCTCTACTTCTCTCTCTTTTTGTGCATTAGATTAAGTTCTGGAGAGGGAAATTTTCAGAGTTGTGCTTCTAACCCCACTCCGAGTACAGTAATTTGTCCATAAGCGAGCCCGGGATTGCTTAGTTGGTAAGGACAGTTGTGCGGCAGTTTCAGTCCTTGCTAACCTAGGTAATAGGACAGTGCATAGTTTTACTGTTTCCTTCTTTTCGGTTGGTTCAGGGTATAACCGTGCAATACCCACACTGCGAGTTCGCTGTTCAAGTTACTTTGGGACTCACAGCAGTCTTCGGCCGGTCCCACGTTTGGGGTGATACATCCAGTCGATCAGTTGCACCCCCACAGGCCTTCTTTGAGCGTCTTAGGCCCGTCCACACACCCCCTACTGGCCTTCTGGGGCTTACTCCACTTCTCTACCCACTCAGTCCATCCGCCCGACCTTTAGTCCGGAGCATATCTGATCCCGCCCACTGCGACAGGGACAATTCCTTGCTTACAGGGCTTGAGCAGTTTGCCAGAGTATGGTGCTGACTTCACATGAGACCTTTCCAACTCCAGCTTCTGTCTCACTTAAGACCACATACAGATTCACTGGACCTTCTCATCCTAGTTCCAGTCTTTCTAAGTCGCCACCTGACGTTGTGAGTTTCCAAGGCCAATCTCACCGCTGGCCTTCACTTCCCCCCCTCCAAACGAAGCCTATCTCTAGCTTTCAAGCAAGTAATTCATGTTTAAAGTCACACAATTGCCTCATCCTGAGCCAGTGAATTTCCTGGTTACTCTGATCATATTGTTTCGGAAGTGGATTTGGTTTGGGGGTTGTTTTGTTTAATGGTCTGAAAAAAAAATTTGTATATGCCCAGAAAGAAAATTCCTGTAGCATCTGTCCCTAAAGCGCATCCAACAGGAAGTTTCCGAGCTACCAGAGAGATGCCATAAGAAATGAAAGGCTGACATTCCGGATATAGTCTGATGAGGAAGTGGTGCAACTACCTGATTTGAAGTTTCACCTGATGATCAAGAGCCTATCACATTTGGGGTTTTCCTTGTCGCCTGTTTATTCCACTTGACACGGTCAACCGCTGGAATTTGCAAGAATGGAGAAGTGTTCTTTCGGAAATCACCCTGGAAGTTTAGAGTTAAGCTTAGTGTTTACTGTGGTAAATACGAGCTGCACCATTTTTATGAAAGGACTGTTAGTGCTCAACCGATTTTTGTATGCTCGAAATCAGTAATTTAGGCCTAAGGTTAACTGTACCTCTTTAAGATGCGGTTTTAAAAGATGTGGCAATAATATATATGCTGTCCTATCTCTGAAAATACATTTACATTTATGGCAGCGCATGCACCGAAGTTGACAATTCACCTGGGAGTCACGCGGACGATTGCTCATTAAAGTTGTATTCCAGAGCCACATGTCACCTTGCAAAGGCTTTGTAGAAAGAATACAGCTTGATATAGCTACTATGTCCTAAAATCAGCCCGAGTATGCCCAATAAAGTATTGCAAATAAACCACACCCGAGGCATCGCCGCCGCGCAGCAAAAAATTGTTTACCACATGCCGCCATGATGATTAGCAACAGAAAAAACTTGCTCTAGTTAACCTGATTTCCCACATTTGTGATTTGAGGACCATGTACATATAAATTCGTAAATATGCAGTTGTGTAGATGTCATAATTAAGACTAAAATTAAATTATTATATCTGTGTTTTGTTCTGAAATAAATAAGTCGTGAATGTTTTATTTCAGATAATTGACAAAACAAAACGCAAGGACTTAAACAAGTTGAATGTCAGTTGGTCCCACTGCGCATGATTAGCCATCTAGTATACACACTGTCTTTAGTCTCAGTACCGGGTACCAATAATAACGGCAGCATGCGGACCAAGGCAGTGCCCAACAAAACTATGTGTTTATTGCAGACTATATTCCGTGGAAATTCTTTTCAGATAGGTGATTATGAGAAGACTCCATTATGGGGAATCCTGTTCTTCCATTTTTATGCTAGGTCTAGACTACACCTGTCGCAACAGACCGTGAAAATCCAGCATTTTTCAGTTGGAAATGTAATGTATTAGCTTTTGGTGAGGGTGCCCAGGGGAATTTGGACTGAGGCTTTTTCCTGGCCACTTTCCTCAGGCTCTTAAAAACAAATTTACAACACTAAAGTTGATGGGACGTGCATTTGGCCATCAGAAGCTGATTTTTGACAAGCAGAATTTTTCTTGTAATAATTTATTCCTTTTTCATTTTTTTTTAAATTTTAGGAAGCGAATATACATGTACTACCAGTGAAAAGCCCAGACGCGGCGGGGATTAGCTTTTATTCAGAGGGAACTGTATGAAACTCGTAATTAAGGCAAAGCTGGCTCTCCATGCGACAAAATGATTGATTGAATCAAATGGCTATTAATTAAAAATGGCACTTTAATTTATCCTAAGGACTTTTGGCCTCGTTAATGTTTGCAATACAGATCACCTAACTAACTACACGTGCATAATTAATTTTATGTGAAGTCAGTGCTATGCGGGTACGTGATTGGTCAATCGGTGGTACGGTCGTAGTCGGTCCGTGCCTGTTTCACCTTGCTTGTTCTTGAGAGACGGATTGAGATGAAGGTCCGTGTTCAGTTAAGCCATCGTACATAATATTTGTGAAATTTTCAAAACATACACACAATTGAGTTTTGTTTCAGAGTCAATAAAATTTTGTTACACGACCAAAATTAAATGCATTGTCAGATAATCAGAATTTCTCGGGTGGTTCTGACTGATACGTATGATTTCTCACTTTCTAGCTTGATTTTTTTGTCCGAACTTGCTGATCCAGATAATTATAAACCGATCGAGAAAATGGCAGCTACGCTTTTGACAATCCTGTTTATATGTATATCAAATTAAAAGCTTTTATTTTGAAGAAAACAAAGGATCTCCGTCACACAATGTGGGCGATAAAGTTGTTGATTGTCCGTCCGCAGTTGGACTGAATCGGTTTTGCAATCCAAAACTACGAAATCTTTCTTCAGTTTCTTCATGGTATGTATTGTTTTCCTCCGCCGTATACTGGTACGACGGAGGAGTATTTGTTGGGCCCTGTTTACGGGTCTACATTGTATCCAGATCCGAAGACGGTATGGCATAATTTCCAATATAAATGTCGTCAAACTTAGTCCAACGTAGCGCAATAAACTTTTTCTTACTTTGGAAACTTAGGATAGCAGAATGGAAATCCAGTGAACAAAATCGGGGCGGGGGAAGTTGTAGTGGAGCGGCGCAGGCATATATTTTTTTCGTCAGGGTGTCCTGCCGCGGGTCCTGCAAAATAATTTAGTACAGATGTCACGAGCGTATTTTTTTTTACTTTGACCAACATTTTCTTGAAAAGAATGTTAATGCTTGATTTTTGCATCTGCGTGTTAGTTGATTCGATCTGGCTGAAGAAATGGATGCCCCAGTGGATTGATGTTGTCCTTTTCCCATGTACAGAGATGTTCTTTACGTTGCCCGTCAGGAAAGTATTCCTGATGATCCTGTGCAATCCAGATCATTTCGGAGTGGCAAGAGATATCTTTTTCACTAAAGGTGGATCGTTAATTCCATTTCATGAGATTTTGTGAATCAGTTGTGCCGAACCAAATCAAGCCAGCACTCTTCCTGAACAGACTGCTTGGTAGTGACATTAATATCTACACCAAGGGTGCATCGTTCGATATCATAAGCATTATTTTACGGTCATTATTGCACGTTGGACAACTCAGTGTAGTTCGTTGTGCATCGTGATTGGATTTTTAAACATTGGGCTCTTCAATTTTAAAGTGGTTTAATAGGTACGCCACGATTTCAAAGACATGCAAACATGCATGTAATTGTGGTGAACGGAATGCAGTGCCCGTTTGCGAGCGTGCAGCATTTTCCTGCTTCACGTTCACAGGTCAGTGACACCACTTAAGGCATAGTGTGTGCGGTTTACTCAATACACATTTCCGTTGTCGGGCCAATCCTGCGTGTATTGAGGACACTCTGCATGATATATCAGGAACGTGTATTGCGCCTAACGTGTGTGTGATCAATATATCATGTCATCGCGTGAACCTTTACTCTGGCCTTAACTGTAAATAGTTTATGATGCTGCTGAAAGTAGACCAGCCCACTTGTTATGCAGTGTTGTAGTACTCGGTACTCGTACTCGAGCACTACTCGAGTACTGTTTTCAGAGTACTCGTACTTGTACTCGGATGTCCGAGTACTCGTACTCAAACTACAGTTCTTGTACTCGGGTTACAAAATACTCGGAAGTTGACATCCAAAAATTGTACTCGAGCATCAGAGTACTCGTACTCGATTAATAGTACTTGATAAAAAAATCCTTTAAGTTAACTTACCACGGCCATTGAGATAAGGTACAAAAATATCGACCCCACTGACCCGATATTAGATAAAGTTCTGACAACGAGAAGGCCGAACGTGGGACCATTAACCTATACGACCCATTTCCGTCTATGCGCGTACTTAACCAATCACGTACTGTATGCAAATTATATTGTGGTGCTCCAGAATGGTCCTCCAATTTACTTGGGCATTGGTAGTCTGGTTCCTGGACCCGAAAATTCTAACGACGAACCCAGCATACAGAAAATCACAGGCATTAGAATAATTGAGTCTGGAAAATAGACTTCGCCGCGCCTTGCACGTTGTGTCAACTGCTGCAACGCACGTGTAGTGACCGTGACATTGCTAGTCAGATCACTTGTTCTTGTAGCCTTGTCATCTGCATTCGGTGTTTCTTTACACAGTGGCAGGTCTCAGAGTCTCTAGATTAAGATAAAACTACTTTTGAATTAGAAATACTTGTATTCGGAATTAGAAGTACTTAATTGTTCTTGTATTCGTACTCGGAAGTGCAAGTACTTGTACTCGGAAACCAGTACTTGTACTCGGCTGGCAAAGTACTCGACCTGTCTTTGTACTCGGCAGTCAAAGTACTTGGCAGTACTTGGTACTCAGTAAAAAGTACTCGACTACAACACTTTTGTTATGTTGGAAAAATCTTAAACTGCTGTTACATAATGCAGCTACATTTTTACGTGAAAAAATATTAAATACTGTACCTTGAAACCCCTTTGCTCGAATTTGATTGCCTTTTTAATGTCTGGAAGGGATGAAATTAAAACTCCTTTTTATATATTTTTTTTCTTATACAAGAACCCATACATACCTAAACGGTAAAGAATTGTTGGAGAGTTCCTCGTAAATGTGATGACCCATTGAAACCTTTCATGTTTACACATGATATAATAGAAACATGTAACGTAGTTGCTTGTTTCATGATAAAATGAATAGCACTCTGAAATATCAATTTTCCCGATTTATGATACCAAAATTGTCCTGTGTATCTCAAATCAGTATTTATTTTATAAAGGGTACACCTTTGCTTGGTCTAGCTTTTAAAAATCCCTCAAAATAAATTTTAGGTCCGGGCATACAGGTGGGTTGGATTCAATATATTTCCCAAGCCTGCAGTGTGCACCCATTACTTGGAAATGTTAACACTGTGAGCATCCTTAGTGTAAAATGGTAATTGTTATCAACTCAACTCAAAATTGAACTTGGAATGTCTGAAGTAACGATTAGTGAAGCAATGATGACTATGATAATCCAAAAATTACAATTAATTTCAATATAAAGAACATGTCAGAGTAAGTCCAAAATGAACTCAATGTTGGAAAAAAATGGACAAACCATGCATGAATAAAAAAGTAAATACATACGTATTTAGAATAAATGAAATATTTTAAATTTTACAATGTGAACATTTCATTAAAAATAAAGCACTTCGGCAATGACAGCTCAACGTTGTCATTTTCGAGTTCAGGTTAGTTTATTCAAACACATGCAGTTTGAACACACTGAAAAACGAATGAGTTAATGGGTCAACACTGTTGTCTCATCTCCTTAAGGGGAAGGGAGCATGGAAAGAAAAAAAACCCAAAAATTTGAGCAGTACTGTAGAGCGTACGTGTCCGGATCGGGAATCCCTGGCAGGGAGTGGTTAAGCTCGATAATAGTGTGTAGTAGAAAACTTGCATAAAACCTATGAAGGAAAACTGCGGCTTTAACCACTACCAGCC
>NW_019091611.1:112014-129535 GCF_001949145.1 Acanthaster planci | reverse complement strand
CGTTGAAAAATGCCCCGGCCCGAAGTGGTTAATCTCATGTCATGGGATCCCTGATGATATCATTATGATGATTGTGTCCTAGGACCCTCTCTGCATGATGGACTACAAGTGTGCACAAATATGGAATCTGTCCGATTGACCAGTCTCGAAGACTGGCTGTTTAAACACGTGTAGAATACCTATGGGGAAAATTAAAGATTAAAAATCAATTTAAAAAATAGGTAATGATGTCATCACTATTTCATTATCTTGGGCATCATTATTGTATAACGGTCTTTCTTTGCCATACTTCTTGTAGTATGCGCGGGGTTGCGCTGCTTGGTGCTATACCGATGACACATGGTACATCACAGTCGAACAAAACTCAGAGAATGGCAGTTCAGACCTTCAGAAAGTTGCTGATTTATTTACATGATCTTACTCAGATTCCACATCAAATCATCACATTCATGTTCCAGGGGAGAAGGCAAGTAAGGCTGCACCAGCTGTTACTCTACTCCATTCCGAAAATGGAACCGGGAAAAAGAGACCAAAAACTTTCCCCTTCTCTCTCCCCAGCTAGCTACACGTCAACTCCCCTCATATCAACTTCAAGACATCACGCACGTCATGCATGCTCTATACATGTACATGTCACACAAAAGCCAAAGGTCAAACAGAAATGGCGCGTATCCCTCCGCTGCATGGATACAAGGTCTATTTTTAGAAACGGTATGTATACACCTACATAGCTGCCAGCGCGGTTAACTTTGGGCACTAAACTTTTCCAAGAGACGAGCGCCCTCTATTGGTCATATTTGTGAATTATGGGGCAAAATCAGATCTAATCGTTCCCCTACATTCTGATGACTATTGAAGCTCGCCGAGTTATGAATATGGTGGCTTGAAAACGTGTACAATATCAAGGGGCTAAAATATTCCCAGTGCAGAAAAACTACACCTTTAAATTCAAGTCACGTGATTTGCATTTAAACTGAAACATTTTTATGAAATATTACTTGATATTCTGACTATTGGATATATTTCAAATCAAACAAAGAAAAAATATGATTTCTCTTTCGTTCTCATACTCCATAGTATTCTTCAGCCCAAAATCGATAAACGTGTGTACAAAAACCTGTACAAAACTTAAGGAGAAAAACTGCAGTTTTAACCTAATGTTACATGATCCCTCATGATGTCATTAGGACGATTTTGTTCTGGTACCCTTTTTTCATGGTGGACTGTGAGTGTACACAAATATCAAATCAATTAGATTGACCAGAGTCCTGAAGTCTGGCTGTTGAAAACGTGTAAAAACCTATGGGGAAAAATTAAATATAAATCAATAAAAAATTGCATGATGACATCATCATGATGTCATAAATTTGGACTTATTTTTGTATCAGGGTCTTTGTTGGCTGTAACTTTGGTTGCAATTGAAGATGGCTAAACCAAAAAGTTGCCTTGAAAACGTGTACAAAGTCAATGGGTTGAAATAAATATTAAAAAATCAATAATGAATCACCTGATGACGTCATCATGACATCATTGCTCTAGACACATCTTTACACAAGGGTCCTTTATTGATGTAAGTTTGATGAATATCCAAAGTTGCTGCTATTAAAGTTAGTGGTGGAAGAAACGTGTTCAAAACAAAGGTGATTTGGGTGCGTCAGAAGAAGAATATGAAGAAAGAAAAAACAGAAGAGAAGTAATGCCTTTTTCGCAACTTGCGAATAAGCCAAATACTTCAAAGAAAAAATTATCAATTCCTACCACTTGTTAACTGTTTGGTTGATAAGTACAAAGTGTGATTCATTGCTAGGAAATGTGCAGTGACCTGCGTCAACATTATGGAACACTTGCTGATATATTTAGGCTCAAGGTTTTCAGTATTTCTGTTATAAATGACTTTTCTCTCCATATATTCAGGATCGCTTCTATGGAAAGACTAGAGGACTCAGTCTTTTGAAGCACTTCTCTCGCCAGCGATCAACAGGCAGGGACTCTTCCCTTGAACGTGAAGGCAGCCCTCAAGAATCTATCCAGACAATCCGGCCCAAGTCTGTTGGTGTCTCATATTCTGTGGATAGGGAGTGGGAGAGGAATGATGAACTTCTGGATCTGATGCTTGCACAAGGCAAGATCTCAAGTGAGGATCACAAAGAGTTACTTCAAAAATTTGCTACTGTAAAGAATTACAAGAATGGCGATGCACAACGCATGATTCTTGGGAATCTTGTAAAGGTAAGCCTTAATACCTCAGTATATTGAAGTCTTGAATGCACAGAATGCATTTTATTGTTGGTATTGGGCAGAAGAAACAAATAGGATTATTGTGTAATTTGACAACCAGAATTTAGAAACCATTTCTGCAGTGGCACAATGCTTGTGGACAGGTGGTACGTGTGCACTACATGTCTCTTTGATGGATAGACCTTTTTCACCCACGTGACTAAATGTGAACAATACCACTGCGTGTGGACTGCCTTGGCCACAGTGATCGCGTACATTCTTACAGGCAGCTACAACCATGTGCAATTGCATGTGCGAACACTGGATGCTTGACCAGTTGAATAGGTAGATTACCATCAGAACACTTCACACGTGTAGGTCCAGCACGATCGTGACATCACTGAGAAAAGGTCTTTAGAGTGTCATGATTTGCCAAAAGCAGTAGTAGGGATGGGAGAGTTCAAGATCAGCAGGGACTTCACTACCCCCAGCGCGGCAGGGACTTCCCTAAACCCCGTGACCTTTAACCCCTTTTCACGCGTGCCCTCAAACAGAGAAATTCCCCAAACATTTGTGACCTTTAAGGCTCGACGTCCATATTATTTTTATAGGCGCGCTGCGGTCCGCCGACCTGCGCTGCACATGCACACACAGCAGCCTCCCGCAGCCCGCCGATGTGCGGCGCTGGTAGAAAACATGTATAACAATGGTTCATGGCTGAACGAATTTTATGACACACACTGTCCGCCATGGCGTGCTGCCACTGATTTGCCTTTTTTATTGGAGACATACATGTATTCTGCACAAAGCTAAAACACAGAAAAAAAAAAGTTTACTATTGACTCATCATTTTGGAAAAGTCATGAAGGTTGTTGGGGGACGTAGTCTGGACCTGCGGCTGATCCTAACAGTAACACGCCTGCTTTTAAGAATGTATTGCAATGTAGGTCTAGCCTGTATCTACCGTAATTTTCGGAGTGTAAGCGGCAGCTTCATACATGTATGATTCTCACACTGAAAAATATCCCTGGAGCTTATACTCTGGGGTGGCTAATACCACAATGTTTTAAGAATTAAATCTGCTTGCGCTCTCCGGAAACAAGTCGTTAATGTTTTCGTTGGTTGCCCTTTACAACTAGTCTTCTCATGTGTAGGAAATAAAGGCAACCAGCGCAGAGAGACATAATACACGTAGACTTGTAAAGTTACCCGCGTTTGTGCCGTTTCACACCACTCAAATTGTGTGGCGCGTCTGTTTGTTTTTGTTATTTACAGCTGTGTAATCCATATTATTTATTTTTACTGGTCAGTTGGTGACTGTTCCAAAAATTCAAACAAAAGAACTACTCCACAGCCCACCCAACGAGGACTGTAATCCACCCCGCAATAATTGGTAATTTCTAGGACTTGGGGAAGTTTAAGTTGAACAGGAACAATCGTTGGCGATCGCACACATTGGGTCGTATCAATGAATAAAAACTAGCAAATTCTATGAACTTCAAGCAATCAGCAAAAGCATTTCATGAGAAGTAAAACCATTAAGAATATGAATGAAATGTTTCTTTTACTATTCAGCATCTACTAGTGAAAATATTAGCAAATGCTTTACCCTTTTGGCTGACTACACAGCCAAATGGCAAATGCTTTACCCTTGTGGCTGACTACACAGCCAAATGGTAAAACCATTTGCTAATATTTACACTAGTAGATGCTGAATAGTAAAAGAAACATTTCATTCATATTCTTAATGGTTTTATGGGGCTTCCGAGAAAAAAATAAAAACCACGTGTGGTCTTGGTTTGGACAGAAAAAGACGGAGGAAAGAATTTGTGTATTTTCATGGGTTGGGATAGATGCTCTGGATAAAAAATGCCCTCTGTCTTTTCGGTTGCTAGTGGCACCCCCAGCTTGACACAAAGCCCTTGAAAGGTATTCATAAGGATTGCACATCGCTGAAAAGACGTACCTAGGAATAGGAAATCATCCAAGTAATGCGTGATGAACTGTGTTCCTACATGTAGAACCTGCTTCGCGTGGCACTCCAAAATGTGCTGAAAGGTTTCAAATAGCGAGCATGAAACAGAACAGCCCATCGGTAGGCACCTATCGTAATAAAACTTATCTTGAAATTGACGGGAAGGAGTCTAAAGGCAGATTTAATGTCCGTCTTTGCCAACCATGCATCTGGACCTGCAGACACGGCTAACCCAACTGCCGTATCGAACAACGTATAATGGACTTTACAGTCCTCTTTGTCAATAAAGTCATTCACCGAAGCCCCCCGGGGATGAGACAGATGATGGATAAGGCAAAAGGAATTGGGTTGCTGCTCAGGCACCAGCCCAATTGGAGAACATTGGAGATTGGGCAAAGGTCGGTGTGTGAAAG
Organism: Acanthaster planci; assembly: GCF_001949145.1. Next base: position 124,930 of record NW_019091611.1, on the reverse strand, counting down.
GTCCGGCAATTCTCCCAAAGAACAATTTCATTTTGCAATTTTTTAAGGGCTATGTCAGGCATGTCCGATGCCGACTTAAGAAATTTAGAATCTCTGCTAACTCTAGGGCCCTGAAAACCAAGAGAAAACTCCTATGAAAAACCTTCCTCTAACAGAACAGCTGCTTCCCTGTTCGTATATTCCAATAACCATTGCCGTAGCACTTCTAAGTTAATGGGTGTTGGGGGGACGAAAAGTGGTGTTTCTATCTCATTTTTCGCCACTGAACTGTTGGCTGCTGTTTGCTCCGGGGGGAGCCTCTGGCCCCTGCATAGCCGACTTAAATGCCTGCCGCCCGCCTGCTGCAGTCGTCAGTGTGGTCTTCGTGTAGCGTGTGTAGATTGCGCCACTGGGCGCAGTCCCTTGTTTCACGGGAAAACCGTGGGGAGCTGTCCCCGTGGCCACTCTGCATGACGCTGCTCCATGCCCTGAACAGCCACACCGACGGCAGTTATGTGCATATCGGCAGGGATTCCAACGAGGACCGGTGATGGAATTGAACGAAAAACAGACAGCCTTATGTGAGGAGTTTTTAGTGACCGCCACTGTAAGCACACAAGTTTAGCACCTTTGCATATGGAATAGGGCGCACACTTGCCCCAACAACTGACTACGCTTGGCATGCTTGGCACGCTTGCCATATAACAAGGGCAAACTTGCCCAAAACTTGCCATGCTTGGCATCCTTGGCACGCTTGACACTTATCCACCACGTGTGTCCACCGTTCGCAGTTACGGTTGGAAACTAGCGCCACCTGAACAAGTAGGTGCTAGTCACAGTGTTTCAATCTGTCATGTGACTTGAACTACTATGCAGATTACCTAAGAGTTAAACTTGAAGAAAAACGCTGTGTTTTTCCACCAGAATAAGAGGGTGCTTGGCGTGTATTCCTTAACATTAACACAAGAATGATTAACATGCTCAAAACTTAAAACCTTGAAAACTAATTTAGTTATTCCTTTAGTATGCAAAGAGGCCCTGCCCGTCGCTCCCAGTGAATTTCTGCCGTTCTGATACATCACAATGCCAGGAGGCAATGGGGAGGCGGGGGGTTCGATTTTCATGCGATGGCTTCGAAAAACTAAACCAATGTGGCTTTTTGGCACAAACTAGGCCGAGCATATAGTTATTGTATTCCGATGTACATGCATATTATCTATCTTCCTGGGAGAGGTTACCCACATTAACAAAGTCATTCCCCTCTGTCCTCTATGGTCATTCAGGGTTATTGGCAAGGGGGTGGCCAGCAGGTGCAACCAGAGGAGATATATTACTCCCGTCTGTATTCCAAACCCCTAGGCGTGATTAGCCGATGGACAGTACAAATACCGCGACCTTCCCTCCCCCCCAAATAATGTCTCTGCGGAGAATAATGGATTTTATCTTTGCAGAGATAAAATAGAGAATAAAAAATGCAGTGGTGCCAGGAAAAAATAAAAACCACAAGTGGTCTAAGTGTGGATAGAAAATAAATGCTCAGGAGGAAGGAATGAATATATTTTGATGGGTTGGGATAGATGCTCCGAATAAAAAATGCAGTGGTGCCGGGAAAAAATAAAATACACAAGTGGTCAATGTGTGGATAGAAATTATTCTCCAACTATATGTGCACAAACCACACATTGACACCACGTTTTGGTTTTTGGCAAAGATCTCGAGCGGCAGGTTTATTTGTTTTGGCCGATTTCAAAGCCACTTTCTATTGCCTCACTTGGCAGAAATTCTGTAAGATTTTCCTGGCACACTTGCCATACTTGCCACACTTGGCAGAAAAACAGGAACGAACTCGCCAAAGGCTTGCCACACTTGGCAGAAAAAGGCAAGGTTGTTAGCAGAAAGACTTGCCACACTTTGCATAACAGGTTGGAATTCCTTGGCACACTTGCCATGCAGACAAACCCCACCGGAACCAGTAGGTGCTTGTCCTATAATTATTAGTCATGTGATTCTATTTATCCTTTACAAATTAAGAAAATCTTACATAAAGCATGCCGTTTTTTCCACCGCTTGAACAAGCAGTTGGAATAAGTCCCACCAGAGCAAGAGGGTGCTTGGCGTAGTGTTTAAGAAAAACAAAATGAAACATTTCTAACAACTAATTTTACGTTATAATCACTGCAAGATAAGTCACCTAAATTGTTTGTTTGTTTACTTTGGAAACTGCGTGTCGCTCCCAGGTAGTTCCTGCCAGAGGCGCAACGCGCACCCCACTGGGACGACCACCCAGACATCTGAGCCTCCCTTTCTGATACTACCTACGCAAGCAAACACTTGAACAATGCCACCAATTAGGCCCACATCCCGGGAAACGATTCTATTTTTCAAAGGCAGTAATGATGTAGTCTTTTAAGTTGGCTCTAAAATATTTGTTGCCTATGTCAGGTAAGTGGGTGCCATCATAACGATACAATGTGAACTCCAACCATCGGAACTGAGGATGATGCAGCACTGGCACTCCCAGTCGAATACCAAGCAAACATGCCCACCTATTGATTGCACGGCGCTTCTTTTCCATTTGTGATGGATTAGTAGACCCAAAGTAACAGGCGCACGGTAAAATATCTGACCAAACCAACTGTGCCTCTGGGTAAGTGTCAAGACACTCTCGCATGAAAAGTGCCAGCCTTTGTCGGAAACAGAAAAAATCGGTCTTGACCAACTCGTTAGTGCCTAAGTGGACGATTAGCATGGCTGGACGAGGCCATCTTGCTGCGAGGTCCGCCATTGATTTTGTTATGTCACCATATTTCGCTCCACCCAGGCCATTCCAGCGGACGTCATGCCTAGTCCGGGGTGTGGTCTCTGCTCGACTTATGATGGAATCCCCAAGTATCCCCTGTGAACAAAGGGGAGAGGAACAAGGAATGTTCCGGTGCCGTTTTTGCTGTTAAATATTAGTATTACTTTATAATATTTTTATATGTTTGTATATTGTTATTATTTTTTATTTTATTTATTTATTTAGTTTTTAGTTTTTTTTTTTATTTATTTTTTTTTATTTATCCTTATTTATATCATCCAAAAGATGGAAAGTGCTATGCTATGCACACAAGACCAGCCATTGTCTCTGGCTGATTACACATTGGGAAAATGACACGATATCAGCGGGCGAATATAATGCTGAGTGGCCTCCGAACGCCAGCGGCCCATTGTCTTGATCTTTTCATTTCCTTTTAAATTGTCAATCTGATTTTCTCATTTAAACCTCTGTTCGCTTTCGGTCAAGTAAAAAGTGTGGGTCTCCATTTTATTTTGTACGCATTTTAAAAACGTGTGTGTCGAGTAAAATTTTACCGTCTTTATTGTTGACGACTTCTTGTCGCTCGTTTCTCAACGAAAATTCATAACTCGTTATTCACTTATTTACGATTAATTTTGCGCTTTCGCTCATATATTACAACTTGGGCGATGGGCAACAATTCTCTTAATTCTCTAGTAGCCCCGCCCGCTATTCCTAGCGATTTCGGAAGCAATAGACCTGTCCCACTGCTTGCCATGGGAGAAGGGGCTCCCCTTGATATTCACGTTCCGCAGTCAACCAAAGAGAAGATTTGGAACGGAAAATATGTGGACATGGCGTTACTATATCGTGACAAAGCTGCTAAAGTGCTGGGGTCCGCTTCTGAGCTGACCTTAGCTGTCAAACAAAGCCGTGTAGTTTTTCCATTCCTTGGCAATCTTCTTGGTGTCTGGCAAGTCTTTCTTGGGTTTGAAAGTGAGACATACATTTGAAACACCGGTAAGATTTACTATTGTGATTATTAACGTCACCCATCAACCAAGAAAAGTGCTTAATCCAGCAATAATGACTCGTTTCACCTTGGTTAAATAAAGTAAATTGATGGGTGCGTCCGCGCGTTTAGTCTTGTAAAGTACGTAAATGCCTTCTTCCTCGGTATAGCCAAATACATTAATGGCTAAATTATTTTGTGATTTGATTCATGGAATTTGTGACACGGGTGTTGGAAAGTCTACGTTTGTGAAATTTAAACCGTCTGCTGTCGTGTAAGTCGAGGTGCGCTCGTTATTTATTTTGTAATTTGGGTTTGTTTCTAACTGACATTGTCCGAAAATAATTTTAAAGTAGATCTCAAAGCCCAGCGAATGCACTCTGAGTCATTCTTGTTTTGAACGTTAATTATTGCTTTCTTATCTACCAGTTCCTTGGGTAATGGAATATAGGCTTGTACTTTACCACGTTGATATAAAAGACATGTACTTTATCAAACACCCAACCCGAGCCATGCTGCTCGTGAGCTTCCACGTCCTCTAAATGTTTTGCAATTTGCTTGTTTCTTTAATTGCTTTTTTAGAAAAGACCGTGTTATTTTTACTCATAAATGTGAAAACGTTGAGCTTGGTCTCAATTCCGGGCTTTTCCAGTTTAAACTGAATCTTGATGGTTGTTTGTAACTTGTTCGAACCAATTTCCTTAAACTCGGCTAGTGCTTTGTCTTCAATGTACTTTTTGTAAAAATAAAAAAACTGAATTAAGTCGTCGGCAAAGAAATTAGATATCAGTTCCCAATTTCTTTAGTTGTCTCTAAATTGCCTAATTCTTTGGATGTCTACTTCTTCAGTCGCTTGCGGCTTAATGTATGCTTTAATTGCGGTAATTAAATCTGCTCGCAAAATGTTGCCTTTTGTCCCCGTGGCTGTAAATGCGCTATCTTTAAAAGCTGATGATATGATTGTCTCGTGAGATTTTGAAATTGTTGTTGGCTTGCTTGGATCGCTTTCACAAGCACCGTTTTTGGATGACTTTTTTCAGTAGGGGTCGGTAATGGAATGTTGTACTCCTTGACAAAGTCGGCTGGAAATGATTTTTTCAATCGCCTGAAGTCAGCACCGGGCGGCGTTGTGATTTTGGTGGAGTATTCATGTCTCTATTTATATATACATTTTTATAATTCACGTCACTTTTTTTCAAAGCTTCAGTTCTTTTATTTGTCATCTCTATTTACTAAACACTATTTACTTAAGGCAGTCTTAAATCTTTTTCATTTTCCCTCCAAGCTTTGGGTAAAACTAAGGTTTCGTGGAAGCACTTAAATACCCAGGGACTTTCCCCTTTTTTATTTAGGCACACGAGGTTTGGGGAAAGTCCCTTTTTTGCTTGGGGTTTGAGAATGAAGCAAGGACTAGGTCAGGGGAATGTTTGAGGGCACCCGTGAAAAGGGTGAAAGGTCACAGGGTTTTCGGAAATTTTTCTGTTTGAGGGCACGTGTGAAAAGGGTTAAAGGGCACGAATGTTTGGGGAATTTCTCTGTTTGTTTGAGGGCATGCGTGAAAAGGGATTAAAGGTCACAGGGTTTGGGGAAGTCCTTGCCTCGCTGGGGGTAGTAAAGTTCCTGCTGATCTTGAACTCTCCCATCCCTTCTACTAAAGCATGTGCACGTCAAGCTGAAGAATGTGCATGTGACTGCAACACCACTGCAGTTACGGTATCTAATCAGATTAGTCTATAAGCATTGAAAAATGGTACAGAAAGTTAGTTGACTTGAATTGACTATTCACAACTTTGCAAAATTCATGGAAAATAAATTCCTAGTTACAAGCCAGGATTTAACTCATGAGCCAGATTTGCAGAGTATGACTTTGTTTTGGTAAGGCAAAAAGGAAAAATAAATACTTCAGCTTCTGGTTACCTGATTGACCCTGTTTTTATGGCGAAACTCTTACCTTTTTATCAGCAAGTAAAAAAACAAATAATAAAACCCAAATCCTGTTTTTTTTTTCTGTCTTCACAAAATACCATCAATCTTTTTGTATCTAAAATGCCCACATTGCTAATTTTGAAAAGAAACAAGCTTTTCACAAGTTCCCTTCACTGTTCATGATCGCAGTAGTGATGATTGATGAAGCAATCCTGCACTGGTTCCTGCTACGCTATGCACTAAAATTGCCAAAGGAGGCAGTGTTTCTAAACATGTGAATTGCCAAATAGCATTAACGTTATCACACAACACTCATACCAGTATTTTAGCTAGGATTTAAAAAGTGGAAGTGCAAAATGAAAAACAGGGAGTGCAATCTTGTTAGAGTCCAAAATTTGCGTGCAAAGCACGCAACACGAGTGTGCAGTGCGAAGTCCTTTACAGCTGAAATCTATGGCCCGCTTAAGGGCCCTGGAAGCTCTGGCTATTTTATATGCCCTCTGGTGGTCTCTGATAAATTTGTGACATTTTTCATGAGATTTTTGCCTTTTCAAACAAAAAGTAACAGCTTTTGGAAAAAATTTAATTGTAAAACTGTCTGCAGTTGTTTTATATAGTGTGATAAAAAGCCCTGCAACAGCTAGTTAATTACAATTTACTCTTTAACAACTAGTGGCTTTCCCTTCTAATCTGTGGGGAAATAATGGCCACTTGTCACTTTCCAGTAGTACTCGACACGCTTTTGTGCCTTTTTGTTTGCAATACATTACATTCAGATTATTATGCAATAAGCAAAAAAAAAATGATGTAAAAATGAATCCTGGTTTTCCTACATGCATGTTTCCTTTGGCAGTTTGGCTTAGAACAAACAAATTGAGTACAAGACTTGACTTAAATGTGGATGAAAAAGTACATGTCATACCATGTACATGTAAACTGTACACACATCGACGCACACCACAGGCAGGCCACGTTATCGCGCATGTGCACGAGTCTGAACATGGCATCAGAAGAAATCGACAATTTTTTTCCACTGTTAAAGGTAGAACAACCTGAACAGCTTTATGCTGATTAGTGACAACAGCAAAGATTCCGTGTAGGTCAACCCTTACTTTCGAGAAAAACCTTTATTTTTCGTTTCATTCAGGATGATATAGTGAGCAAGCAGCGCAGACCCCGAAACGATTATATTTCAACCTCGTCCCAATATCTTGTGTGACAGTGGGCGAAATATTGTGGCTAACAATCGCCATGGGAATGAGGTTGATTACATGTATGATCGATCGCTGGTGAACAAGTATGGCTCCCTGTGTTCATTTTGTTACAAGTTGATAAATGCGGTGCTGTACTTAATTATTTATAAGTAAGGGAACCTGCCTCCTGGTGTACTTTACTGCACCGTATTTTCTATTTTGGAATGGCTGATGGGGGGAAATGCATGGGAAAAAGACTGAATTTTAGCTCAGATCTTATTTTCACATTTTTCGGGAACTAGATTAAGACAAGGATGAAAGAGCAATGCAAGTAGTGCATGGCTTGATTTGCACAGCCAGGCTAGGCTGTGCAAATGGGCTGTGATTTCACAAAACTGGCCGTGCAAAACACGGCTGCATGGCTCCCTAGCTAAAATGCTGCTCATACTGCACTGTAGATGCAGGTTGAAAAATACTGTTGGGAAAAGATTTCTGGTAGTTAACTCATAGAACTTTATCTCTCCCGTCTTTTCTCTATGTTCCTATATATTTTGTTATTATTATTATTAGATGTTGAGCTTCTCTATGTGTTTTGAGGGCATTCTGCCTTGTGGTTAGGTTTTGTAGCTTCTGATCATCGGGTCAGAGGTTTGAATCCAGCTGGTGGCAGTATGTTGTGATCTTGGGCAAGTCACTTTACCCCTCTGTGCCTCTCTCCACCCAGGAGTAAATGGGTACCTGTGAGGGCAGACACAGTTAAGTTTAGCAGTTTGTGCTATTATGGCAGCATCAGGCTAGTATACTCCCATGGAGCTGAGATGGTCTAAGGAATGTTCAGATAGTGTGAGCCCAATGTGCAGGGATATGATAATCTGCGCCTTTGAATAGTACTTTCTAGACACGGTACTCATTACAAATGCTTCGATAATTATTTTTATTTTCTGTTCATGAATTTTTTTTTTGAAATTGTACCACTTGCACTTGAAGCAAGCATGTTTCCATAAATTTCCTGCTGCAACTGTGAAGTTCATTTCCTGCTCCACAGATGCCTCATAACTCTTACCATATGATTAACAGGCATTTTTGGCTAATATGTTAATATTGTGACAAGCATTGTGCATAGTGGTGTTTACGACCTGAGTAAGCCTTTTTTGAGTTACATTTGAATAGAATCTGGTACACTGAGTTGTGTAAATTCTCGTGAACATAACACTTTGAATTCTCCGTACTAAAAAGACTGTTACCATTGTTTGGCAAGCACAAGGGTTTATAAATCCACTACGAACACAGGGTGAGGGTTTCCCCTTGTTTTCTCCGAATGACGCAATCTACAGTCAGAATTTGCATCTTGGCATGAACAGAAAAAAGCCCTTATTAGCTTGTTATAGCTCTGAAGATACATGACACTGAGTTCGATTTGGATGCTTCAATATTTATTTGAATAGATAAAATCAGAGAAAAGTGTTTTCCTCATAAGTGTTTGTTAAGCAGTGTTAAACTCACAGCACAAAAATTTTACATTGTTGGTACATAAACGAACACAGTTACATGTACAAAATAAAAAAGTAATTGAAGCAGTGGATGTGTGTCACGAAACAAGCAAATGAATGTAGCACTAGTAAAATAAAAACAAATTTACTCATTTTATACATTTTAAAACACAAATTCCCATCTGGTTCCAGTATACTTCATGTGTATGTTGGCAACTTACATGTAGTTCCATGAGTTTGCAGATTAGCTTATGATTAAAGTCAATTTTCTAATTTGAAAGTTGCTAAGGACTCTGTTATTCTAAGTTATTCAGGTAGGTTATTCCATATTTTAGCACCACTCACAGCAAAACCTTGCATGTAGCATTCCTTTTTAGCTAAGGGGATTTTTCAGTGTTTTGTTAGTTTACAACCTTGTTTTGTGATTTTGTGTGACTGCAATAAAGAGATTCATCATAAACAGTGAAGCCATTTTATTTAGGTATTTAAAAACAGTTATAGCCTTTTTAGATTTGACTCATTCAGAAAATGGGACCCAGTTACATGTTAGTGCAGCAAACATATCTGCTGAAGGGAGGTATATTTGAGGATTATCGTTCCAGCTCTGCAGAGACATTTGTTTAGGATTGTGACATGTACATGTACCTTCCTCCCCACACAGTACAGCAATATTCCAAAATTGGCATAACTAGACTTACGAAGAGTGTTCGTAAACCACTTTTTGTTATATAATCATACATTTCGTTTAACATGCCAAGTTTAAAGGAACAGTTTTGTTACGTATTCTACATGTGGTCCTCAGCGTAGTGTTTCATCTCTTATAACTTGCAAACATTTACAGCTCTTCATCTGGACAATAAGATTATTGGCAATGTAAACATTCAGGTCTGCCTTTTGAGACTTTTGCCTTATATACCAATAAGCATGCATTTGGTTTTGTTTGCATTTAGTTTATTTTTTACATACCAATTTTGGATTTTGTCAAGAGCTGCGTTAAGATTCCTTTCCCTTTCATTAATACTAGAGAAACTCTACATCAGAGTAAAGTCATCTGCATACAGTAACAAGTTACAGTTTGGTGGTATACAAGATGGTAAATAACTAGTGTAAATAATAAGTAGAAGTGGACCTAATATCTTTGTTTTATCTTATGATTTAAAGATATGTTAATTGCTTTTATGGAAAAAGGTTTTTAACAGGGAATTGGTCATTATTACCCATATAATGACTCAAATGGCAGCTTCTATTTGCATTTATAAAAAATTGTCTCTTGGGAGATCAGTTCTACCATGAGAATGCTCAGAGTAAAAAAAAAAGGCATTGATGAAGGCAGCAAACGAATCTAATGATTTGATGATGTCATAATACGGCTCTCGTTCCCCCCACGAATTTCTTGACCTGGCGGCCATAATAGGGGGTTTTATAGCACAAGAACAGAGAAAAAAATGGATAAAGTGAATTATGTGTCACTTTTGGCAAATGACCGCTGCCATCTGCCTGAAATTCATTAGGACCTTTCTCTTATTCAACTTTATCATATGATCCAGTGTTGATCAACATTGTTGATGTAAAAGCAATTCAAAGTCGCTCTCACCGTGCAAGCTCTTTTAATTCACAGTTAAGTGCGAACAAGCAGGTGGGTGCGTTCACCCCTGAAACAGCCACTTAATTGTAGAGCTGTAGTGTGTCGTCATCAAAACAGGCTTCTATTGGATGCTAAAGACGACTTTTGTTTTCAGTTTGCCTGATATGAAGGAGGGTTTCAACTCCTGCTTTTGACGTCAGTAGCAATCTCTATTTAGTTTTTACATAATAAATTGTTTTAAATATAAGTAAATTTCATAAAAAGTGAAGTTATAAATTACCAATGTGATTGATCTTTGAAAATGGTCATTGGGACACTGGTGTCAAGTGTATCAACAGAACATATATACACATGTTTGCACACTTTTCAACATCTTTCAGACTGGAAGAATATCTATCGATGATGCTGTACACTACTCTAGACTTCTTGGAATTGTGGCATCAGCAGAAACAGAGGCGCGCACAATTGCAGAGGTTAACAACGCCTTCCTAGACAAAAGGGTATACAATTTTGGTGTGTACAAGTACTACAAACATCGTTCCTGTCAACGACGTATTTTGCAGGTGAGCCTTTGAAAGAAGTTCTTTTAATTTGGGTTACTCCACTTACTTAGAAAATCACACAGATTTAAATTTTTGTTCGGCAAATACATTAATTTCTAAATCTTTAAATCCAAGTGTGTGATTTTGGTGTTGGCAGAAAGTGTACAAATAAATTGTTAAAGACAGAGCCCCTGTTTGTAGCCTGGGAATGCCTGAAATGAAATATGGGTACAAGTAAGAAGTAAAATGCAGCTCCATTGGTAATAGGAAAAAGGGGCCAGTTGGAGCAGCCAACAATCAAGAGTGGCAACATAATTGAAAGAAAGTGCGATCGACTCTCGGTAATATGAGCTCAGGTAAGACAAGGTTCCGGTTAAGACAAGTATATTTCGCTGATCCCGACCAGGTGTATACATTCCTAAAAGGAAAATAAATCTTTAATACGAGCTTAGGTGATAAAAGATTTTAGTTAAGATGAACGCTTTTTCCTGTCCTGTTTAGTGCAGTCCAGTTGAGTATTGTTATCTATTTAGTATGAGCACTTCGAAAATAACTCATTAATCAACTAACCCAATCAGTAAAGGTGCTCTTATACAAGGCAAAGTAATAATGCTTGCTAATCCGTGACTGCCATATTGGGACATTGTAGATTCCTAGGCAATCGAAGGTTTTTTTTTTTGTGGGTTCTTTCATGCCACCGGATCAGACTGAACATTACAGACAGTGGGTGTTTGTGATTCCTAGGTCACCAGATAGCCCAACCAGAATGAAGTTGTTACAAATTTCCCACCAAAACATGAAAAGGTGAATAAAAAAATGCCCCTACCCAACTTATAAACTGATTCATTCAAATTCATTTGTCATTAAAATCCGTTCTTTTCTCACCCATAAGTGTCCTTTTTGAAGTCAACTTGAGAGTTTTAAATCCCAAAAGTTAAAAAAAAATTTCTTTTCCTGCAAAAAACATAGGACCCAGGCCCCAACCTACACCCTCTATTGTCCACTAAGAATTCACTGGTTTTCTTTACTTTGTACATGTATAAAACTGCATCTCTGTAGTCGGTCACCAACTAAAATGTTAGTATACTAATACCTGCACATTCTCCTGTGACAGCAACCACATGGTAAAAGTTTCGTGTACATTGCTTCGACAATGATTGGTGATGAGTCCACTTGCCCTGTTGCTTTTTATTGATTTCCGCTTCATTCTTTTCAGTTATAATACGCTACTCAAAAAAAGTTGAGGACCACTTTTTATTTTGTGTATATTTTTTTTTAATGAGATATTTTTTTGCTGAGTTTACCCCAATACAGCTGTCCTGGATTTTTCAAATTTTTTATTCCCATGAGAACACCATCTAGACAAAAAAATGAAAAAACTAGACCCCACTCATTGCTTGGAAAAAAAAATCATAGGGTAAGAAGTGGTCCTTAACTTTTTTATTTTATTTTATGTATTTATTTTTTTATTATGGTTTAATAAATTTGAATCACGGTGGCCAAAGGCCAAAAACAATTCAAATTTACATTACGATCTAGGTATAAAAATAAGAATATAAAAGCAAGAAAAAGAGAAAGAGGTCACCCTACACGCCAAACTCCAATAAAAGGAGGTGATTCAAAATTGCACCACCAAAACAACATTATAAACCCCATGAGCCAATAGGGTCACCAAGTGAGATTCTGAGTGCTCCTCATGGAAATCTTTCCTGATAAAACTATTAGCCATAAAAACTACTGCATCACATTGAAATTCTGGCCAATGTGTAGGGATAGTACATTTTTTATAGCGATTTTTGCGACAAGTGGGATCCTGAAGAGCTAAAATGGAACTAGATCTAAGCTGCCTGGAGTTGTTTTTTGTGGGAGGGAGCATATGCCTAAATTGAATGGGATTGAGGATTTTGTTGCCAAATTTGCAGAGAAGCATTTGACGTCTTTCTGCAAGATTTATCACGTTTAAATTGACTAACGCAGATGCATAACTATCATAATGGTGACCCAGTATAATTCTACAGGCACGCTTCCGGACCTTTTCAATGGCATTAATATGATGACTATTAATAGTAGTATGCCAAACCGGACTACAATATTCTAAAATTGGTCGAATATAAGCATTAACCACTACCTGCCAGGGACTCCGAAATCGGAGCCGTATGGTTTATATGCGTGGCCGGGGTCTCCGAACTCGGACAAAGGAAACAGGGCCCTGTAACAAAAGACTGTACTTCGAACAAAAGACCAGGCTGCTGGGCACTACCGGCATTTTACACTCTCAAAAGTGGTGATAATCCAGTGTTGTTTTGAAACCGTATACCAGGGTTTGGGGCATTGAGAGCAAGCGGATTACCACCGGGGACAAAAGCTCTCCACCACCACAGCAATGAGCCACACAGCACCGCTGCATGCT
>NW_019091611.1:101758-111927 GCF_001949145.1 Acanthaster planci | reverse complement strand
CTGTCAACTTAGAGTAGTGCCTAAAGATTACTTCGTGCGGCTATAAACGACCGTTAAATGGAATGATGAATTTTTGAAGGATTTTGAAAACGGAAAAAATGATAGTCATGCCGGCCCAGCATCGTTAACGTTGAAAAATGCCCCGGCACGAAGTGGTTAAAACCCGCTACCATATTAGGCTTGGGCGGTATTGCCTTTTTCGATACCGCGGTATTCATGGAAAAAAATATGGCGGTATGTACTAATACCGCGGTATTCGTTGCAGAAGGCAATGACGTCATCAAAAAGCAGTGGCGATGCTGGCATTCAAAGGCAAACCACAAACAACACTAGGGGCCAGCATAAAAAATGACACAAACTATCATAATTTGTCTGTCCATTTGATGTCAAATAAAAATTATTTTTTAAAAAAGGGACGGCGTTTTAAATACTGATTTGTTGCTCCGCGATTCCTATATCTGTGTGGTCACTCGTACATGTTTTATTCCTCCATGCTCGTATGGTGTCAAAATCTGCACATGTGCTGCAGTCAAGTTGGTACTCGCTGAGACAGTGCGTTACATGCGGGCCACCAGTGGCTGCTCCTTTTAGCTGCGCGTGTGCAATGGTAAGGTGGCTTTCAGAAAACTCTGTGACGCAGCAGTCGACTCTTATTACAAAATCGGTTGTAACAAAATTCCGATTACAACAAGCACAAGTCTGTGGTCCCGGTGAAAACGTGCATATTTCTATGGGGAAAAAAGATGTTACAGCTAAATAGCATTGTACGAAATTCCTGGTACAACGAAAGGTTTTCGTGACTCTGTTGCCTGAAAAACCATTCTTGACGACGCATTCATAAAGCGTTTGCGAATCGCGGTATTGAAAACATGTGTGCGGTGCACCACACTGGTTCCCGCCGGGCCGAACCGTTGCCAATGAAGGCATGATGGAAATGCAGCAAGCAGTCAATGTACAGATTCTGCCTAAAAAGGGTCGTACGTTCCACTACATCGAATGCAGCTCTATAGTTGCAAATTGAAAAACACTACCGTCACAAATTTTTCTGCAGGTTCATTCACAAAAAGTGATCTCATGTCTATGTCTGTGTTTTCTGTGTTCATGAATTTAATTTGCAGTTGTGCTGCTTGTACTCAAGCGAGCGTGCTTCCACAAAATTTCCAGTCATGCAACACTAGGTTTATCGCACGCTTACAATGCGATATACAGACATTGGTTGCCAGATTCCTGTCGTCATGACACGCATAGTGCACGATTAAAAAATTCATGATATTTTACATTGATTACACAAATGCAAAAACAAAAATTCCTATCCCATTTCCGATAAAATATGCCCCAAATAAGTTCGCATGACTATTCTCGTATCTCAAGAGTCCAACTAATCACCCAACACTGAATTATTCATATTGCTGCAAAGAGATCTGGCGTGCCCACCAATGAGACTGTGCGCTTTCATGACGTACATGTACATTTGGCAAGACACAGCTATCCAATCGCAGTACTCGTTCATGACATTATGCTGACAGCGCCGCAGTGGTCGAGTGATCTCGGACTACCAATCAATCATGTCATGCAGCTTGTGTCAAAAATCAAAAGAGAGGCGAAAAATTAAACAAAAAAGTCTCTCCGTGACACAATTTGTGTTGGAAAGACTACTTACATGGATTGGGGCTTTAGTGGATGAGCTTTCACATACTTGCAGGTACATCCAGGCCTACATGTGCATGCAGGTTAGTTACTGTTGGCTTCGTCGTCATCCATGGCGATTGAAAGTTTTTTTAAAAATCCCAGGATCGATGCTTTCACATGTATTTGCTTTTTAAAATTTCACATGCACATTAAACATGTTGTCCTATGACAGCGAAGTTTATTATTCTAAACATATCACAAGGTATTTGATTAATCATAACCGAGACATCTTTTTGATCAACCACGTTGTCCTAATTTTATATTCCGGAAAAACTGAAATACAAGCAGTGACAAGTGAGGAATCAGGTTTTTGCTTCTCTTTTCTTTGTGGTTGGAACAAATGTGAGAACAATAAAAAAAAAGATCATTGATTGCCTTGGATGTCGAACAGATGCAGATTTATGGAATCATTTTATAGTTTATAACACATATTCCTGGCTTCAGTGGAGAGATTTTCACACAATACTTGTACATGTTGTATACAAAGGACAAAAAGACCCAAAGTGAGCACAAGGCTAGCACAAGCAACATTCGCATTTTCCGATCCGCCAATAAAAATCTTTGGAAAATAAAGTCCAGTGCGGACACTGAAGACCAGCTGATTTTTAATTCCCAACCTTTAGGCCTGTGATACATGTACATGTATACATGTGCCTTTTGACAGGCAGGTTGATGGCTGCATGCTGAAATACCACGTTATGTCTTATCTCTTCACCAAAAGACAAAATACAAACGTGATGCTGGATGACTGAAACCACAAAGTATGCAGTCACTGTTGTGGATATAATTGTCTGCTTTCAACTTATGAGGGTTGTGGGAACATTCTGAACAAATTAGCCAGAATACCGCGGTGTTGAAATTCAATACCGAATAAGTCGGTAGGTATTCGTTTATTGTTAGTCAGTATTGTTCGGTATTAAAATCAAAACCGCGGTATTCGGTAATACCAAAATACCACCCAATCTAATACCATATCCTCTACCGAAGCGCCGGTTTTTTTCAAAATACATAGAGTGTACAGTCTATGAGATGCCTTAGCAACTACATGTATATCTCTGATGTGCATGTTTTTTGTGTAATATACATGTTCCATAATTTTCGGAATATAAGGCGCGGCTTATACGTTGATTTTGCCCGTGAAAATGGTCGGAGCAGCTTGTAATCCGGGCAGCTTATATGCTAAGCTTTGAAGAATAAATAACACTAATCTGTTTTTGACAAAGTTTGTATCCTTCGGGCATGAAAAATCGCTCGTTCTCTGGAAATATCGTAGGACTAGATCAAAACAGAAAGGTAGAACCGGCCTGAAAGAATCAGGGCTCGACCTTCATGACCTTACCGCGAAAGATGCGGTAATCGTGTTCAGTACCTCGCGCGGCCGGTGGTCAGGCAGCTAAAAGCTTTTTTCATTGGTGACCGTGCAAAGCCATAGATCTGACAACCAACTACCAGTCACACAACCGGAACCGCGAACCACAAGTATCTGTCAAACACTAAGCAAATCGCGGTGGTACGTCTGTTCGTTCTTCCTCTTGTCTGTTGTGTTTATTGCTTGTGAAATTTTCACGTCTACCACATCTACAAGAATTTTGTCCTTCTTTATGCAACCATTTTCGTGATTTTTTAGTACCTTATAACGTTCTCCTGGTAATCCACTTGCGGGGAGAAACATTTTTTCTGCATTTACCCAGTCGCGGAGATATTATTTTTTAATCACGCAACACTGCCATTCCGCTGCTCTCGCCTCTAGAGGGCATGCGGGAGATTTATCTGGGTTAAATAATAGCGTACAGGTCACAAATGCCTTGTTTATTTATAATAAACAATGGAGCATCTGGCGATATTCTTACTTTGACGTACAGGCACAAGAGTCACAACGTTATTTCAGCCTTTTCTTTGAAGTTACAAAGGGCCTTTGTGGAGAAGTGCGCTCAAATAAGCCTCTCCGAACTCTCAATGCTCCCTTCACACATGAACTTGCCCCACGCGCGGAAGGGCCCATTTTGGTGAGCTGTTGCGGCAGTCTTTCATGTTGCAATGATCTACCGACGTGCGTGATGGTGCGCCTTATACCATATTGCGCCTTATACACTAACCTTTGAATCAGAATCTGAAAATTTTTGAGCCCTGCGCCTTATAATCCGGGTGCCTTATATTCCGAAAATTACCGTACATGTTTTATTTTAACAATTCTTTATTAAATCTCCATAGTACATTCCACTTTCATAAAGAATATTTTGAAAGCAAATTTATTACCCTTCAACAGTAGTACAATAAACAAACAACACATACGAGTGGGAAAATACTTTTCTCTTAAGACGAGGTTCCAAATAACACAAGATAATTAAGTCTCGAGGCCCTTGTATTTACGAGAGTTGACTGTATATGGAAAAAAAATAAGTCTAGCAGTTTAAAAGCTATGAAGCAACCATTGTGTCCTCTTAATTTAAAAGGTCCACTGGGGGCACATCCAAGTAGATAAAGTAAATTTCAGATATACCTTTTTTTGCGTTATACCTCAAGGACATGGCAGTTGACTTCAAACTTAATATAAATGGGTTGTTCTGGGTGTTGTAAACCTATTAATTTCAGACCCACAGGTTAGGGGTCAGTCTGTCTATGGCATTCATCTTACCCAGATTACCATACAATTGCATATTTTCCTATTGCCAATATACCATTTGCTAAAATTTCGATTAACTGTAGTGGGCCTTCCACCCCACAATGCCTAGTGAGGCAGCCGCCATATTCTTCCTCATTTTCTTGGCACCATTACGAACGGATGTATTTGTCCTTGGTGTGATTTTTGAGAGCTATTTCATTCGCTATACATACTCTGTGGCAATTATGGATATGATCAGGAGGCACAATTGGGCGACCCAACCATCCACAAGTTCCAGTCAGGGCAGTGGTTCTTGGTAGTGTCCTGATTGCCCTGAGAACTCTCCCACCCCACTGGCAGTACATTGGGCCTTGTCATTCAAAAAAAAATCAGGTCACCAACCTTTTTCAGTGGGTCGACATGTTCCTGAATCAACAGGAAGGAATGCCGGGGCTTGGCTCCATTTTTTGGGACCGTTGGCCACCCTTACAGATCTAGATCCTTGGTGTTATCTTCAGCATAGTAGGGATCCGATCAATTTAGGAATCCTGATTTCATCTTTGGTTTATCAACAACTTACAAGGTGGTGAGCAAGATACAACCTCACTGCAGACCTTCCTTTTAGGTGGCATTGTGAAATTGACTTACCGTTCTTCCACATCTAGTACCCATTTTTAACTAGTGGCCTGGCGGGCGAGAATTTGAGCACTGGCCGGAAGAATGCACTCAAGCGCAGCAGAGCTAATGAGCTTAATCGATCGCATTTGCTTGTCATCCAGACTATTGGTGTCATAAATAAATGCAGAAAGATGCCACGACCCCATCCAAAAAGTGTGGGCGGAGAATAATTGATCTTGATGAGGAAACTGTTGAAGCTTCATATACATGTAGACCTGTGAATAGAATGCTATAGCATAGCATAGTATACCATTGAGTAATATACACACCCTCATCTCTTCTCGAGCGTTACCTACATGTAGTCGTACCACACTCTCATTTAATGGGTGAAAACTCGAATTTACTCAACTATGCGAAGTATCCTCAAAATAATTTCACACTAACAAAAAAGAGGGAACAGGGTAATTTTACGGTGAATTTACACAATTCCTATTTTTCCAGCCGAATCACCGCTAGTAGCATGCATGAAAATGGGGAAAGGTTCTTTGCTCTCTTCCTGGAATGATTCTGTTAGTTCAGTGAAAGATAGACAACAATTAATTAGCGCTTCACAAGATTATTGCTACAAATTGTTGCGGCACTCGTGCGAACATATTCTCCCAATGCTACTTTTTTGTCATGATGGATCAGGGTACATGTATTTGTCGTAATAATTTGCAAATGTGCGCATCCGCCTTAACAAACTTGCTCTCCATGAGTAATAAGTACACCACCAGAGACCAATTTAGCTGATTTTTTTGTCCTCCAAAACTCTCCTCATCTAAAGGGACCACTTTGTACTGATTCCACTTCCTTGTTTAATTTCATTATTGCAAGAATACTGGATACAAATTTGGGGTTTCATGTATGGATTTCCCCATGCAGCATATCTTGCAAGCATGCACTTGTAGCGTATAATACTTCTTGTTCCATGGCACTAGCGCCTCCATCTTTGGCACGTGTATGGAAACCATTATCAGATACTACCAACAAATAAATACTGTGTTTAATTGTCGTGCACACTTCAGTCGTTGGAAAACACCATGGGTTATAACAATCCTTGTGGTATTTTTCCTGGCGTTACCCATTTGCCAGAACTCACCGGACAGTTTGCAGGCGGAGCGCCAATACCGCTTCAAGGTAAATTACAGGTCGGAGTCTATGCATAAAACATACATGGAGGTCACTGTGTACATCAACTTTCAAGATGTTCTTGAACTGATACCAAAACCACAAACAAAAAAACAAAAGCTCATGTTTGGGTTTAAACCATTAACAGACCTCCCATGTATATATGTATATATATTATGTATATTATATTATATATTTTTTCTGAAAAAAGAAAATTTCACCGATGGTTAATGTTTTTCCCCCAAACCAATCAGCAAAACATAGTGGTGGCATGGCAAGCATTGCGATATGCACATGCAGCTCATGTATGCAAGGTTCAACTAGTTAGTAGCTTGCTAATTCGCTGGGCACAGTTCTTGAAAAGGGACAAATTACCAATTTATTTTCTAATATAAATGTATTTAAGAACTCGCCCAATTTCAAAAATTTGAGCAAAGTCTTTGCCTTCCAACACTAGTCACAGGCGAATAGTACTGTGCCAGTGCAGTTTCATCAATTTGCGCCAATGTGTTGCATGCAGTAGTAACAAGGATTAAACAAAATGTTTGTTTAATGTATTATTACAAACAATTCAAGCATGCTTTTGTCACTTTTATGGGCAGTGTTCTTTTTATTATTGACTACAAACTTGTCATTGATTACTTCATTTAAATAAACACACAAATGGCAAAATATATCGAGGACTTGTGAAAGTTTATTTCACACTGTCACAGACTCCCACACTGCTTACACTATCGATATTGCATGTATAATGGAACCATTTATGTACCAGTGAAGCATGACTTTTGTGGTATCAATGTCGACAACAGCGGGTAATCACTTTCAATGGAAATCATAATACAAAATGCCAAAAGCAATGGAAAAGTTCCAACAACCAGACAACTGTGGAATATACTCAAATATCAGAAGGAATTGCCGTGTATTGGACCATCGTGATTAGGGAAGAGCTACACTCATTTCAGGGTTTGTTCTGTGGCCTTTAGGATTAGCCATGGTGGACGTGGGGACTGTGCAAAGCATGTCAGTTCATAGAAACATTGTAAGTGTGCTGAGTCTGTGCTTGACGTGCCCAAATTAACAGCATGCAATAAATTTTCACAGAAATTAGATGTGATAAATGCTGAGGTGTATGCAACTGAATTCTTAGTGAAACACATCTATCAAATTAGTATCAAAGTAGTTATGTGATATTTTAGCATTTTATACAAATTAACAGTTTGCGTAGGATGGGATGCGCGACTGGTAATAACATTAATTGTATAAACACCTTATGTACATCATGGTATCAACCGCTGGAACATGCGGCCAGGTATAGTCCCTGTGGATAATCATGGGCTATTAATTAGAAATATATGTTTACAATGACGTTAAAATCCCCCATTGGTACATACAGTTGAAATAGGGCATGTGGCACATCACGGCGCCATACAGAATTTTACATAAAACCTTAACAATTGAGGTAAGAGGTAACAGTGGTAATGACCTACAGTACTGCTCAAATTAAATGCAACATGATGTCCGGATCAATTTCCACATCGTGTACTTGTTAGATTACGCATGGTATTGGATTAGATGGAGATTAACAACAGATTGTAAAACCGCAAACATTGCCCAGCAGTGGAATGCCATTATCAGCACTTTATTGGCACGTTGCCTGATGTCTTGTTTGCTTGAGTTTTCAGCGTTGTTTAATGACCACGGAACATGCTATTGAATCTTTCCAAAACCAGTAATGTTAAGTAAGATTTGACGCTTTACATGGTGGGAGTGTTAACCCACCATGTTTGTTTTTTGTTTACCAGTAATGTTGCTAGATGGCAGGGGACACAATATCAGTACAGGCCAGATACTGTTATCCACTTGCTGCTGGGAAGCCCCGTTTCGGACAAGTAATCTTTATATGAACTGCTGGGGTGTCTGAAATTGGACAAAGCGAACTGGGCCTTGTACAAAAGACAGTACTTGTAAGACGGACCAGGCTGCCGGGAATTACCAAAAATTTTTCACTGTCAATAGTGGAGATAATCCAGCCTTGTTTTGATACAGTATACCACAATTTGGGCATTTAGAGCGAGCGGATTACCATCGGGGACAAAAGCGCTCCACCACCACAGCAATGAGCCACACAGCACCGCTGCATGCTAATCTGGCCCCTATTGAAAAGAGGTCAGTAATGCACTGAGCCAGGTTCGTGAACAAAAGAAAGTTATATAACACCGCACAGTCTGGGCTCTTTTTACAAGGTGGCAGGCCTGACTGAAATACTCCAGTGTCAATAGATGTAGTCTGTCAGATCAGAGTAGCCACCATACAATCTTTGTGGGTGTAAGTGTCCAGTAAATGAAGATATTTTAAGGAATTTTGAAGACTGAAAAAATGAAAAATATCCTGTCCCAACAGAATCAACATTTATGAATTGCCCCCGGCATGAAGTGGTTGAAATATGTTAAAACCCCTTCGGAAGGGAACAGGTTAACAGGGAAACTGTGAAGAGGTCAACCCATAGGAGAGGCCAGTGTAAATTTTCTGCAGTCATTTTCCTATTTCTGGATCGCGAAAATTATAGAAACTGATTGTAGTTCAAATAATTTCAGTGAAATGTGGTTAATATTTCACCTTGTGTTCGGGAGAGACTACAATTTCGTTGTGTGTAAGAAATTCAAACATTTAATTTAACTTACAGGGTTGACAAAGTGATGATGACACTTGTGCTTATGACAGATCTTATGGAACAATTTATTTATTAAACCACTTTTGGATTGTTCCAAAAAGTTCGTGGAGAATGTAAAGTAATCAAGCGAAAAAATTTTTTTTCTTGCTTGAAACCCCTACAAGAAGCTGATTTTCTAACGAAGAGTTTCTTTACTTACTGAAAATAACTTTGTTAACTAGAATTCTTAAGAGTTAGAACTCAAACGTGAGCAAATGTGATTTGACTTTTATTTCAACTGCGCAGTGAGCAAGCTGCCGATCACAAGGTCATTCCCAATTGCCGCGTGTTTATAAACCCACTATGTCACATCCAAATCTATTTTGTACATTTAGTTAAGGCTGCCATGTACATGTGTATACTTGCAGGCGCTATAAAACAAGGAAAACAACACATTCATTTTGGAAATTTTTCAATGAAATTCATGAAAATAGATTTTATACATTTTCATGCGATATGCATTCAGAGTGAGACTTGATATATTGTTGAATATGTACTTGGAATCACATTGTAATTTTTTTTAAAGGAGGTGAATCATTCAATGTTTTTTTGGTGTGTGTGATTCGGAAATCGGGCCGAAGTTCTTCTGAAAAAGTTCGGAAATGCTATTTGTACAAAGGAGAAGTTGACATTTCATCTTTCAAATTAGCACTTGTTCCAGCGAAAATGTGATATCGGATAACAGTTTAAAAATGTTGGCTTTTCCTCTCAAGCGATCCGAGACTAATTATTTGCCTTTCTTGCTAACTGATATTTTTATTTGGCTGTAAGTGTACGTCCTAATGGCTAATCTGTACGTGATTTACTCTGAACTATCAACTGAGAAATTGTTGTTCTGTATTTGGGGTTGGGAGAGATGAAGACAAAGCATTTTTAATACTTCATCTTCTTTTCTACGACCTGAACCCGCCTTTCGTGTTCATGCATTAATTGTACGTTTATTTTGAACCTTGACAGAAATCAAATGCTCCTTGAATGAGTGTTTCAGCACGGTACCCAGAAACAGATATCCAATAAAGAAAAAGAAACAGGGTTCAAAAGATGAAACACAAAAAATGACGTTTTTGAAAATTTTTGGCCGTGGTATTTTTACAGCTTTTCACTAGGAATAAAGAAAATAATGAAAGAGTTTGAAAATGAAATAGTGGTTTGGGAAAAATCAATGGGGATTTCCTTGCAAAGTGAATGCCATAACGACATCGTGATGTGCAGTGGAATACAATGAATGGATGCATTTGTTGTGTGATAAGGCGTTTCCTTGAAAGTTGAGATTTGCATTTGCAGTGAATGGTTGAACATAAGGATGAGATTTATTGAAACCATTTATTTACAATTATACACAACCAAACTATACTACAATACTTCTGTCTTCAAGTTATT
>NW_019091611.1:64777-94116 GCF_001949145.1 Acanthaster planci | reverse complement strand
CCTGTCCCTGAGTTCAGTTCTCTGGTCCTGTGCATGCGGGGATAATTCAGTATATATAAATAGAGACATGAATAGAGAAACTAAACCGCAAAGTCGTACTTTCTTATCAAACTTTAGACGATTTAAAAAATCTTTTCCAGACAACTTTGTCAAACAATTTAACATTTCATTACTACCACCCAAACGCAAGCGGCACAACAAGCCTGAGCTCGTACAAGCGATTAAAGTGAGCCAGCAGCAATTTAAAAGTCTCACGCGCCAATCGTATCACCAACTCTTAAAAATAAGTTGAAACAACGATTTATCATTTACACTAACGGGGACAAATGGCAGAATATTATGTAAAGATCCAATTACTGCAATTAAATCATATATTAAACCGAGCGCGATTGAAGAGGTTGACAGGCGAAGAATTAAATGCCTTATAGGTAATTTTAGAAATTGGGAACTAATTCCTAATTTCTTTGCAGACGATTTAATTAAATGTTTTGAATTTTACAAAAAGTATATTCAAGACGGAGCATTAGCCCAGTTTAAAGAAATTGGTTCTTACAAGTTGCAAACGGTCATTAAGGTTGAATTCAAACTTGAAAAGCCAGGCGCTGAAACACAATTTGGTATATTCCCATTTCCGGGCGAGAATAATTTTTTTTCTAACAAGTCAAAAATGGGTTGGGTGTTTTACAGAGTTTTTGTATTTTGTATCAACGTGGTAAAGTATAACCAAGTAGGAGCAATTTACATTCCATTTCCAAAATATTTGGCAGAAAAGAAAGCAATAATTAACGTTCAAAACAAAGAAAATCAAAAGTGCATTCACTGGTTGTTGAGAGCGGCTTTAAAATTGTATTCAAACCGCGTAAACTTCTGGAAAACTAATCTAAATTAGAAGATACACTATGATATAATTCAACATATTCAACAAACAACGGCTTTAATTTCACAAACGTACACTTTCCCACGCCCATTTGCCAATAACTTGGCAATTAACGTATTTGATTATACTGGAAAAGCATTTATATACTTTATAAAACTAAACGTGCAGAAGAGCCCATTAATTTATTT
This sequence comes from Acanthaster planci, assembly GCF_001949145.1. The sequence continues at coordinate 93,051 of NW_019091611.1, read as the reverse complement.
CACTAAAGGCAAAAAGAGTCATTACTGCTGGGTAAAAACCTTTCTCGGTTAGTGTGTGATGTTACTAAACACAAGGACAAATTACACTGGTGTTTAAAATGCCTGTCTCATTTTCAATCGGAACAAAAATTCATTAAACACTAAGAAGATTGTTTAGGAATGGACACAGCTGAGTGCAAGGTAGAATTACCCGTAAAGGGCGAGCATATTATCAAATTTGAAAATTTCAAAAAGAAACGCAGATTTTGATTCTGTTTTGGAGCGTCTTCCACCAAACTTGTTAAACATGACTTAAACTCAAATTCACAAGCCCTGCGGCTATTCATACCCAGTCGTTAGATGCGACAGTAAGTGCACAAGTTGCGAATCTTATAGAGGCCAAAATTTGTACAGTCGTTGACTAGTTGCAGAAAATTTATGAGCAATTAACCCAATACCCTTTTGTGATCATCTGTCGTTCACGAGTCTAGTCAATGAATTAAGGCCATAAATGGAATCGGGGCTGAGTTAAGTCGATATGCAAACACGTCTGGTCGGGAAGAGAAACAAATCTAGCAGGAAACCGTCAGCAAATCTAAAACCTTTACACCTTTCTCCACCACAGCCCACTTTTGAAAACTTCAAACTTTCAAAAATTTCCCTGAAACATAAACAAACTACCGCTTACGCGAAGAGCTTTTCACAAAAATGACTACAATGTATCTCAATATTATTTTCACAAAGCAGGAAAAGGCCTTATCTTACCATGAAAATATTTTGGGCAGGGATGTTTATTTCCAAAAGGTGAAAATGCTATGTAAATTTCATGAAATGAAGCAGCTACTTGCCTGGCACAAATTCTTGTGGCCCTCATCGCTTATGCAAATGACCCTAAAAATGGGACAAGCGCGGTCAATAATTTCCCTCTGAAACATACGTTATCATTGCTGCTACTGTGCTAGTATAAATATTCATCAGTTTATGTTGTCAAATTTTCAACTATACATGTATTCAGTTAGTTAGACCCCTACCTTTCTCATACTCTCAGGAGTGCCTCGATGATGTACAAAGAAAATCAACTGCCTTATTCATCCAATACAGGATCCTACATTTCGATTGATTGGGGGTCCCAAGGAATGGACAAATTAGCCCACTAAAACCAGCTAAAAGTCACCTGCGAAATCATGCGGCCACTTTGAGCAAACAAGTAAAATAGTTCATAATGGTCGCCTTACTCGGCCTACTCGCCGAGTGCATGCGGCCAATTATTGACATGAAAGTAGCCTAAACATTACGTGTACTGTACATTTAGTACATGATGTACACATACACACACAGCCTCCAGTGTCCGAGGATGGTGTTGTAACAGAATCCGGGTCATCTATGGTGAGGAAAATCAGTGAAAGGAAGCCAAAAGCTGTCTAGGCTATTCTTTTCCCAATCCTCGCTAGTACGATCAATCATGACATGCTTGATTGTCAGAATCACATTGACATTAGCGTTGCAACTCTGCCAACACAGTGGCTGTGTGCCGTGTACCCCATATGTAGTACAGTAGTGTTTTCCCTAGGCATTGTTCAAGCAGGAGCTGACTATGAGAAATCCCAGCAAGCGCGTGCTCGCAGGAAAAATCCCAAGCTTTTTAACGGCCATTTTATGTAACGCACACTGCATTTTTGATCTATATTCCACACGCTTATAACAAGTTTCAAGAAGCAGACACAAGCGTCCTCGATCATGATTGCCAGGGAAGCCCAGTGGAACACCTCCATCTTCAGGAGGCAGGGCAAGCTACCTCAGGAGGAGGTCATCAAGGACTACTTGAAATATGTGAGAATTGCTAGACACTTGCCACAATGAACTGTATCACAGTTTTACGTAACAGTATGATGTTGTCGAAAATAAAAATGGAATTACCTACTTTTTTGAAAATATAACAAATATCGGGATGTCTTTTTTATGTCAGTGATTTTTTTTAGCCAGTGTTGTTAGAAACACCGATTCCATCAACTGATTCAAACTAACCTCATTTTGCTGCAGTATGTAGGTAAGGCATGATATGTGTCAAATATTAGTGCTGAATCTCAATTGTGACTTTTGAGGTTCCAAAAACATTAAACTCCAAACATTTGAACAAGTCTGATGGAAAAAGTGTGTGAAACCAAATGAGATTTCATGTTTGCCATTATCTTATGTATGTGGTCCAGCTTGTGGTAATAACCGCTTGGAGCTATTAATTTTTTTTTTCAGTTATTGAGAAAAACTTTTCTTCAGAGGTAAGATAACTTGTTTTAAGAGTGAAAAAAATGTGTTTCAGAAAATCAGACATCAAAATCACACTAAATGGCAAACACTGCTTTTTCCAGTTCATCTAAATTTGCGATCAAGCCTTTTCCATGTTTTCATAATGAAAACGATCTGCAAAAAACCCCTAAAACATCAGCATGCTGCGGGACCCTGGGTTGATTGCATGTTTAGACAGTGTGTTTATGAAGTGCGCTCAGCCATGGCACCATTGTTATGCATGTTTCCCACCAAGCGGATCCCAAGCGGATCACGACACTCCGATAAAAATATTTTTGACACCTTCCCTTAAATAAGTGTTGACAGTGTTTGGTCCGATAAGATTTTATTCTTCCCTCTTACAAACACTCATGCTGACCCAGGAAAGTCATGCAGGAAAAAAATAAAACCTCCTCATGGTCCAGGTTTGGATAGAAAATTGACAAGGAGGAAAGAATTAACATATTTTGATGGGTTCGGATGGATGCTCGTAATAAAAAAATGCAGTGGTGTCCGGGGAAAAAATAAAAACCACAAGTGATCTAGGTACTGATAGAAAATAAACACTCAGGAAGAAAGAATAAACATATTTTGATGGGTTGGGATGGATGTGCCGAACAAGAAAAAAGCAGTGGTGCCGGGATAAAATAAAAACCTCATGGTCTAGGTTTGGATAGAGAAATGCTGAGGACGGAAGAATCAATATTTTTCAGGGTTGGGTGGTCCGAATAGAAAAATTGGGCGGTTGTGTAAGTGAAAAATTAAAAAACACACGTGATCTAAGTTAGGATAGAAAATACTAAGGAGCACTACTCTAAAGAATTATATGGGCTACCGTTAGAACAAGAAGCATTAACGTTATGTGAAACTCTTGGTTTACCTGTTGAAGAAAGTAATTTTTCACGTGTACAAGTTCTTCGTGGCCTTATCTATTCATCTGGGGGGTTTAGGAATTTCAGAACAAACCATGGACAGCAAAATCGAGGAAAATAAGTGAGAGACAGTGTTACTTTTGTAGACGTAATTCATCCGTTCTCGAGCCTAGTTATAAAGTGCACGCAGGTACAGTACAGGCATCTGCGATTTCCGGTGAAGGTCTGTTGCTCATCTGCTACACTGAGGACGTGACTGGTACCCGGCTTTAACCCGCCTGCCGTTGAGCCGATATAAAAAATGCAGTTCCGTTTTTGTCGGATCGGGGACTTCAGACTGACCAATTAACCCACTGTTGGTTACCCCTAAAATGTTCATATTTTGTTCTGCTTCAAATTTTGGTTTATAAATATAAATTTGCGACACAAGCTGCTATTTTATAAGAATAACCTGACTGAATTGGTAATTGGCAGTGATGAGTTGGATTTTAGAGCAATGGACAGATAGCTAGACTGTGTAAAAGTTTTTAAACCTCAAAGTAAGTGATTTTTCATTTTTAAATTCAGGCCCAAGAGATCATGATTGTTAATCGCCATTTTTGACTCTCATATCAGTTTAGTTTATTAAAAAAATATTTATTTAGCAAGCGCTTTCTAGAAAAGTTCTCCATCTCTATAAAAAATGTATTCGGTATAACTTTTAAAATAGAACAAATCAACAGATATTAGTGAATTGCTAGCAACAGAAATGTGCCAAAGCCTTGCTGGATAATACCCTCTCCCCTCACACAGACCTGCCGGGTTCCTTAACTTCTATCGAATTTTGTGGACACGTTTTGTCTGTCTATTTTAAGTCCACCTGTTAACACATAATACATGCTCAAAAATGGCCAGGATTTGTATGAATCGTGAATTTTAACTTTTGCATACTGGCTGTAGGAGACTCAGCTTGAATGCAGGTAAGTAGGCCAAGTGTCACCAATGCACGCCACAGCCTCGCCTCCGGCTCGATGTTGTGTGTACTCTGCTTGGAAATCAGTAGTACTCGTGGCTGAGAACCATGTTGTGCGGTACCTGCTTTATGTGAGCGTCGAAACCAGCGGATTCGGTTAGACTTAAGTTTCACTGGTTCCACGGCTCGGAATCGCGTACGCTGAATAGTTGCACGCGCACACTGTACGAACTGCACTAGAGAACAGCTGAAAACAGGCCACAACAATAGCAAGAATTAACATTACATCCGACTTTATTTTCCCGTTTTTGTCTTTGGTGGTGATGTGTCAAATTTCTTAACCCACCAGCCTTGGAGATAAGGATGCATAGGAGTTACAGACGTGAAATTGGCTCCTTGGAAAAAGTAGAAGTGTTGAAAATTTTAGTTATTAAATTTTTCGCCCAATTTTGCACCCTTTATACCCTGGACTCCCTTCGTAACGTAGTACGGTCAGGGAGTCCACCTGGGCTACCTAGAACCTGTAATGACATGGTTTGAGCTCTGGGAGGCATAATTATGAAATACGGTATGCACCATGAGTGTTTTGAGGGACTTTAATCAGTTCAATGTCTTTGTTCAGCACAACTGTAAACTTCTGCAAATGTATGTATTGTGCGCCATCCTGATTTCATTTTCCTTTGAATTAAATCCATCGTACTAAAACTATTAAACAATGTGCAAGTTGATCTCTGGATTGTGCTTAACACGTACATACATAATCACTGTTAGTTGCCTTTTTATCATTTAGACATGGTCGGGGCAACCATGTCGCATCGAAATGTAAAAAAAAAAGCCATTTGTAGAGTGCAAGTTACTCAGGATATAGTCATTGCAAATTCAGAGCTAATTTGAATTAGTTTTCTTTCCCCTAACATCACTATCCAGAGCTACAGAGCGCAGAAGGTGCAAACAAAACTTGCTATTGAAAATGTTTTTTAACCCCTTCGCTACGGAGGACTGCTACTACCACACCATTGTGTGAGGATTAGTGCATACCTCACATTCAGTCTATTCACCATGTAGCTGCTGGTTCAGTGGGGCCTGCTGCTGGACGAAGCCCTCCATTCAGGGCATACCACAGCCCAGCAGTCGCGGTCAAATAATCCTGCCCTGAAGGGGTTAATTAATACTATTGCCTACCAGTTCCAGCACTTCATCCAGCTGCCTGTTGCAGTACTGTCTGGTTGTTGGGCTCGGTGTACCCATGCTCAAGGTCATTGCGATCATGCTTGTTTGGTGGCGACAACTCCTTCTGCAGTTTCTTTCTCTGGTGCATGAATTTCGTTTTAGTTAAGCTTTTGTGGGATTACCTTGGAATCCTCTGATCAAGCAAAGTCCATTAAGCACTCAATTGGTGCGATTCCAGGTCCGGGAGGTCCCTAGAGGTCCTGAGAAAACACATGGGTCTGTCGAAAATATTGTCCTGATCGAATCCATGTGTTGACGGGAGACCGCGCAAATGGTCGATACATGCATGGACATAATAAAATCTTCATTTCCCTCAATATTTTGTTTTTCGTCTGTCGTAATTGACAACAACCATCTGGTCATCCTACTGTTGGGGGTGGGGTTGACGGCCCTATGTGTACGGAGATGGCTGGTCAGACCAATTCGTGCTCTAAATGTTTTCTGGCAGTATGGGTAGGGGATGGTGGTTGCGCCTGAAGCTGGGGTTGGCTGCCACTCTTTTGTGGCCTCTCAACGTTTCTCTGCTGTGGCAGTACGATTGGCTTCGTGGTGCTCAGCTCCTTTGCGAACTGCGGCACGCCACCCGCTCCTGTCCATTGTCTCCTGTTCCCAGTTGGTATGGCTGATGTTGAATGCCTTGAGAGATGGTTTCAGACAGTCTTTGAAGCGTTTCTTGGGGGCTCCGCGAGAACACGTGCCCTGCTTGAGTTCACCAAACAGCAGTTGCTTTGGCAGACGGTGGTCTTCCATGCGGACAACGTGGCCTGCCCAGCGTAGTTGTGACTGCATGAGCATGGTGAAGATGCTGGGCAGAACGGCTCACCTGTGGACCTCCGTGTGTGGTATCTTGTCCTGCCATCTGATGCCAAGCAGGTTTCTAAGGCTGGTAGTGTGAAAACGATTCAGCTTTTTGCTGGACGCTGGTATACAGTCCATGTCTTGCACCCATACAGTAAGGTGGTGAGGACTACTGCTCTGTAGACTTTGATCTTTGTTTCTTTAGTAATACCGGGCCCGTTCCACACATTGCTGTAGAGCCTGCCAAAAGCAGCACTAGCCTTGGCCAGTCTGGCATTCACCTTGTCATCGATGACAACATTCCGGGACAGTAAACTTCCAAGATAGGTGAATTTCTCCACCACGTTCAGTCGCTAGCCATTCACGGTGATGTTAGGCTCTGTGTAGGCTTTTGCATCACTTCTGTTTTCTTTGTGCTGATGGTGAGGCCAAAGTTGTTACAGGCCTCGGAGAACAGGTCAGTGCTGTGTTGCATGTCCGCTTCAGAGGCAGCGTTGAGGGCACAGTCATCAGCAAACAGGAGGACGTTGATGGTGCCTGACTTGACTTTGGTCTTCGCTTGGAGCCTCCCGAGGTTGAAGACGGAGCCATCAAAATGCCATCTGATGCCGATGCCTGTGTCGGTGAAGGCGTCAGTTAGCATTCTGGGGCATCCGTACTTTCCCATGATTCTCTAGAGACCCTCTCTGCTGACGGTGTCAAACTCTTTGGTCAGATTGACATGTGGAGAACAGGTCAGTGTTCTGTTCCTGGCACTTCTCTTGGAGCTGTCTTGCCACAAACACCATGTTGATCATTCCGCGTTTTTTCCTGAAGCTGCACCGACTCTTTGGCAAGAGACCTTGTTCTAGGTTGGCGATCAGGTGGTTGAGGAGGACTCTCACCAGTACCTTGCCTGCAGTGGAGAGAAGGGAGATGCCGCAGTGATTGTCACAGGAGTCTCTGTTCCCCTTTTATTTGTATAGGTGGATGATGGACGTGTCTTTGAAGTCCTGGGGGACTGTCTCGTGTTCCCAGATGAGCTGGAACAGTTGAACAGCTTTTCCTCTCTGGCAGTGCCACCCTCCTCGTAGATTTGTGCAGGGATGGAGTCTGCACCAGGTGCTTTGCCACTGGATACCTGACGTATTGCTTTCTGCATCTCTTCCAAGGTGGTCGGCTCGTCCACGGTCTCGTTGATGGTAACTTGGGGGAGCCGGTCTATTGCATCATCATTTATAGAGGAGGGGCGCTGTCAAAGTGCTCGGCCCACCTGTCCAGGATTTTCTCCTTCTCTGTGATCAGGGTTGTGCCGTCAGCGCGGAGCAGCGGGAATGTATCCGATGAAGAGAGACCATAGACTTCTTTCAGTCTGCTGTAAAAGTTCTTCATGTCGTGATTGTCTGCGTAGCGCTGAATCTCGTCGGCTTTGGCACTTAGCCAATCATCCTACATCTCGTGCAGCTTCCATTGAGTGTTGCTGCGGTTGCTCCTCAGTGTGTCTTTCTTCGCAGTGGACCCTGGGTCATTGATGTGAGCCTTGTAGGCCTGACGTTGCTCCTCCAATAGCTGCATGATCTCTATTCAGTTCATATCAAACCAGTCTTTGTGTTTCCGGGAAGAGGGCACTAGGCACTCCATTGCTGTGCGGTACACTGTCTCACGGAGTGTGCTCCAGGCTGCTTCCACATCTTGGTTTTCCAGCTGGAGGGAGTAAGGAGGCTCTTCCAGGGTCTCAGCAAAGGACTGTTTGATGTCTGGTACCTTCAATTTGTTGATGTTGAGGTGCTTTGGTGCTTTCGCGCCCAGTGGTCTTCTCTTAAGTTGGACGCGGATGTTGAGCTTGGACATGATGAGGCAGTGGTCTGTCCAGCACTCGGCACCGCACATGGCCTTAGTCACACGTATGTCGTGCCTGTCCCTCTTCCTGACGATGACGTAGTCAATCAGATGTCAGTGCTTCGAGCAAGGGTGCACCCACGACGTCTTGTTGCGGGTAGTGAGGCAGAAGACTGTGTTTGTGATGAGAAGGGCATGCTCCGCACATGTCTGGAGGAGTAGTAGACTGTTGCTGTTGCATTTGCCAACCCCATGCTTCCCGATCATGCCTTCCCAGATGGAGGAGTCACAGCGTTTGGGACTGCATTGAAGGTAGTGTTCAGATCTTCATAGAACTTGCTCTTCGTATTCTTTGGGTTGGTCATGGTGGGAGCATAAGCGCTGACAATGGTGGCAAACTTTTTACCATGGGAGAGTGGAATCTCATTGTCATAAGGCGATCATTCACTCCTTTTGGTATGCCGTCCAACTTGCCAACGAGCGCTGTCTTAACTGCAAACCCAACTCCTGCTTTGCGTCTTTCCTCAGGCCCGCATTCACTCCAGAAGAAGGTGTAGCTTGCTCCTCTTTCGCAGAGCTCACTCTCTCCAGCCAGCATAGTCTCGATAAGGGCAGCGATGTCGATCTTATATCTGGCAAGTTCTAATGCAATGAGCGCTGTGCACCTCTCAGGCCTTTCTGCATTTGATCTGTCTAGGAGGGTTTGGATGTTCCATGATGCCAGGTTGAGTGGGGTAGTTTGAATTTTCTTCTTTTTCTCCCTGTTGTTTTGACCGCATTTGGCAGGGTTCCCGTCAACTGCGGTATGCTGACTAGGGGATGTGGAGCAGGCAATTTTTCGGACACCTTTTCTAGTCCCTTCCTCATTCTAGGAGGTGAGCAGTGCACTTCTGAAAAGGGCTGCTCAGTCACTCAGACAGCTGCCACGCCTCACTGCTGCTCCGGTCAGTGAGAGAACGACCACTAAGGCCTGAGCTGCTGACGTGCAGGTCCGCAACTACGACTGCCAGTGGACCTACACCTGTTGTGATGTCGCTTGCCTGTCGCCGCCGGGCTTCTGTGATGAAAGATGGGGATGGGATGGGATGGGATGAAGGATGATGATGACTTGTGCTGGGACTTTGTTTAAAGTGAAGAAGAGTCACGCTACGTCAATCTCACTCTCTCATCCTGGGCCATCTGTATCCAATAGCAAGACAAGTGTCGAGACGGCTTGAGATGACCCCGGATGCAATGGATTGCCAAGATGGTCTGTGTGCCTCATCTTGCCCCGAGCACTCCACAGTGCCCTGCTGTACCCGCATTCCTCTCCGTTGAACCACTAGGGTTTCCTCTGCAGAGTCTGCCGACCACAGTCTTTGTATGCATGTAGGGAGGCAGTTCCTACGTCACCGACAGGAAAAACATTCCGGCTACCCTCAACCTGCTGCATGCAACAGTTTCTTGGAGCCACAGGCGAGAATTGAGTGCCAGAGGAGAACCAGCGGCAGCCGGATTGCCCTGAATACAAGGCAATACTCACTGCGACGCACCCCCCCCCCCGACACCCATTCCCCCCCTAGAAATCATACAATAAGACTGCAAAAACACTAACATTGACCAATCACACTTACAGTGGATCCGGCACACACGGACATAATTAAGCATGTGCACATGTATGTACAAAGTCAATGGGTTTTAAAACATGTACAAAGTTAATGCGACAAATTAAATCTTCAGTCATTCTTCCAGGACTATCTATGCTGTATGGTCTTTGCTTAGACCAAATTTTATTTTGGGGAGTGGCCAAAGTCCTTGTCATTCTGGCAGTTGAAAAACGTGTACAAAACCTTTGGGGGAAATTAAATATTCAAAATTCTATTAAATGGTGTCATGCTTCGTGGCACATCTTTGCTACAGGGTCTTTGCTTGATGCAACCTTGATGAAGATGCGAACTTGCAAAGGGACTAAAGTGCCGTGCAGAAAAACCCTGTACAAAATGAACGTACGGCAATCTTATGCAGTTTATTTTGTGCACATAAGGTTGGGTCACAGTTTGTAATGGTTATTAACCACGTTCACGAAAATGATCATCTTTTTTCTGTATGTGGATGGCAATTTACATTTTAATTCATCTGGCAAAGTTCACAGACAGGTGTCTATTACTCTTACAGAGTAAGGGACAAGACCAAAAACATTCTTCCATCGCGTGAGTACGCGTTCCCTGCCGTTCGTGGACGGGGGCAATAAAAGTGACCAAAAGGCCCCGTTCCAACGCGGCAGAACGGGGGCACATTTTGGCCCTCCAGCGACGCAGGAATGCCCCATTGTGCTGTGCGTTTGTTATGTTAATTAGCTGTGAAGAACGCGTTACAAACAGTGGCAGCAGCAAAGGTATGCAATGCACAAGACAGTGACAGAATTGTGCTTGCTATCAATTCTTGATGTAATCTGCCAAACTTCTCTTCAAGTTCACAAGCCATCTTTTCTACAAATACCCACGTGCCCACAGACTCGGTTACGTAGGCCTACATGTATTTCGTTGTTTTATTAGGTGTAAAAATACTTCACTGGCTACTTTTAAGATATAAACTGGCTTACGCTGAATTTTTTTTTTATCTTTTTCTCTAATGTTTTGGTACAATGATGACATTTAAAAGGGAATTTGTGTTGGGTTCGTCACCATTCACTGATTTTGAAATAAGCGTTTGGATTACCCTGTTTTTGCTCTCAATAGAGAGCTCAACCTTTTATGCAAAAAAGTTGAAGGTAAATTTTTTCTTTGCATTTTTGACATACGTTTACTGCAGAGTTGTACAAAACTTCTGCTGCCTCTTCAGTGTTACAGCATTAGCAACCAAAAGTCTCTTACTCTAAACACCATCTTTGAAGTAGTAAGCATAAAGAAACATCAATCTGCGAGGAAGAGATATCAACAAACTGGAATAAAATGAAGACGCTCTTTTATTGTTAGATTCTCTTAATTTTTTTCTCCTTGAATTTAGCTATATTGAAATGATGTCAATGTGTGACAGTTCCTATGCAGTGCATACATGTACATGCACTTTCAATATAATATAATGAGTAGACCTTGAAGTAGAATGTTACGGTTATATGTTCATCAAATCCTGACAAGCCTTAAAAGATACTTTTGATTTTCACTTGAATAGTGTTTTAATATAAAAAATGCAAGTTGAAACCTAGTTAAACTAAACCCGCCAATTACATTCTTCTGTTAGAAAAATGGAATGGAAACGTGCTGGCAAATTCAAAACTTCAAAGCAGCATACATTATTGCTTTTCTACTTAGGGAGAGATGAAGCTTTTCTGCATTTTGCATTGATGCTGTCCTTAATTTGTTTTTTTACGGTTTCATTGTCGAACTGCCCAGGAAAGTCAAGATGGGCCTGTGCCTAAATTGCACGAAACGCATGTCTTTTCCTCAGCCCCTCTTTCTTCACCCTAGCTTTTCCATTGAAGACATCGCCGCCGTGGAAATTTGACTTCGCAAGATCTTCTTGCAAGAAAAGTTTCCCCGTCAACTTCACCACGAACTCCTTGACACCGGTAGACCACTGGAACACTCCATCAAACATGTCTTTCTCCACTACCAAATTAACGTCTTGGGAGCCGATCAAGCACTGCCCTCCCCCCATTGGCACGTATGTTGGCTCATTTCCTTTGCTTCTACTGGCTTCCTCCGTCGACTGTACCTACAGTTCCCGAACCTCTGAGCGGAGACTTGCCACCTCACAAGTTAGTTCACCCACTTTCCGCAGCAAGGTCGCATTTTGTTTAACTAAGAGATTCAACATGTTCGACGTCATCAACTGGGTAGAAGACAGGTCAGTGAATGGAATAGGTGGGGGTGAAGTGCTTGCTGGCTGGGCTGGTGGCTGGAAAGGAGAGGCAGACGAGCCGGCGGGGATGGGTCCAGTGAAGCAAACGGGCGCGGATGACGTCGATAATGACTGGGCTGGTGGCTGGCTGGCCGGGAGTGGGAGACGGGCCGGCGGGGAAGGGTTCCGTGAAGGCAATGGGTGGGGATAGCATTGATAATGGCTGGTCAGGTGGCTGGCTGGGAGTGGGAGACGGGCCGGCAGGGATGGTTCCGTAAAGGCAACGGGCGGGGATGATGTCGATAATGGCTGTGCTGGTGGCTGGCTGGGAGCGGCAGACGAGCCGGCGGGGAATGGTTCCGTGGAGGCAACGGGCGGAGATGATTTTAGATATTGGCTGGGCTGGTGGCTGGCTGGGAGCGGGAAACGGGCTGGTGGGGATGGGTTCCGTGAAGGCAACGGGCGGGGATGATGTTGATATTGGCTGGACTGGTGGCTGGCTGGGAGCGGCAGACAGGTGGGCAGGGAACCCCATGGTGTCCAGGGGAGGCTGTGAGCTGGTCAACTTCTCAGTCAGCACAGCAAGGGGCAAATCGTCTTCATCATTACTATCAACAATTTGCTCTGTGGAAATAACCAGAGTTTTACACTTTAAAACATACTCCTGCAGACAAAATATTGGATATTGCGATAGGCCTACACACCAACTCACAAGTCAATCTTGAATGTTTCAAGCAAGTTTGAAAACAACCTTTTCCATGCGCTCCGTTGGAATGTAGTAATTGTAAATGGCCAAAATTGTACTAAGCTTGAGCACTGTAGTTATTTCTTAAACATACCATTTTTACACCTTGATAATTGACAAAATGCCTGCATTGAGACCGTAAACTTACAAAATTTCAAGTACACGTACTCACTTTTGTCATCAACGCTCACAATTTCGGCTTTGTAGTGACCAGACTTGTACAACACTTGAACGTCCATACCGACTTCAAGTGGTCCACAAGTTTTCACCCGACTCCTTGGGACAGTTTCCTCTATCCCAAACCCTGGGCCACTTTGTGTGCAACCACTTGATGGTAACTTTATTACTAGACATGACTGAGAAAACTTCAGATCTACGTGTTTGCGTTCTGAAATCCTGAAGAGGAATGGAACAACTTGCATCTTTGCATGTCCATCATCAGAGACATATTTTACCACAAGAAGTGGCTTGGCTATTTCAAAGCAAATGGTCCGTGATCAATGCACACTCAAAAGATTGCCGTCCTTCTGAGTTCGCCCGCCCGCACTGTGCACAGGTTTTGCGGTTTATATGCTGCCAAGTGTTTTCACTGTTCAGAAGATTGGGGCTGCGAGATCTGTACCCTTTTCAGCATCCTATGTCAAAGGCAATGCTATTCAAGTAAAAAGACAAGGTCATGCTTATGATAGGTTTTATATCACAGCGGCTGGGATTCCATCCTTGCCACTTCATATCGGCAACTGATACTTACTCTTCATAATGGTTTTTAATAAGCCGATGATCAGTTAAGCAGTTCAGTTATCAACAAGCTTAAGTGTATGGTTTTGCCTTAAAAATAGGGATTTTTCATTCTGAAAGCGGTTTTTGGGGTTGGCATGTTCACTAATAGCAACAGACACAGTGTGTGCGTTTAGAAACCCCTTTCAGTCAGTATTACTAACATAATATATTGGATGAAAGTACTTAGTATAATCCTCTCACAATCAGATGAAGCTTGATGCTTTGTTCCCATTGTACTACATCTATGAGTCATGACTGGGCTTTCTCATCCTACAGAAGAGTGCGAAGTGGCTAATTGCTTCTGATGCAACCAAAGAGCAAGTTTAATACAGTACATTGCTCAGTGTGCATTAATATATGTAGTACATGTGACAATCACATGAAATCAACTGTATGTAACAAAGTCTTCTAATCAAGCAAACATGGATTCAACCGTCAAAAGGTGGACATAAGTTGGCTCGGCGAAAGTCCGAAGCGTAAAGCACCAAGGCAGAAATCCCAAGCGAAACGACCTCGGTGTCGCCCTGCACTGAAGGAACTGTATCCTGAAGTCGTGGACACTGCATGCTCCTTCATTGAGAGCAACGGGTTGAAGCTCATAGATGACTCCAGGAAGACACTGGCACTTGTGGTACCACCTTGAAGAAGTGAAGCAACACCTGCTTCGCACCATCCCAAACCTGCAAAACGAAAAGCCAAATGTAGGTATGTGAACACTCACAGGTCAATTTGTATCAGTACTAACTCGCACCACCAGGTCTAAAAGTCGATTTACATCTAAAATCCATTTGAACAACCTATAATTTAAGGTATGTACTATCAGCTAGTGTTTGCGGATATACTTAAGTGTAAGAGGAAAGTGCACTTGAATTGATAGAATTTGCGATATAGGTCAATATTTCATCATCAAAAGACTTTTTTAAAATGACGTTGAAATAGGCGTACTTTGACATTTTGGCACAAATGTATCCTTTTACACATCTTTCTGGATATTTTCAAATCATATTAACCACCAAAACAGATCTCCCATTTAATTAAAAAAAATGCCAACTTGTTTTTTTTATCCTTCGTTTATTTCAGGTGTGACGACGATAGCCCACTGGATGCAGCCACCAAATAAGGCATTCAAAGCATCTGCAGAATACCAAGGTTTGATCGACACCCGAGTTCCAGCAAAAGAAAATTAGGTTCTTTGTCCCATCGGGATATCTCAGGATGAAACCGTCCACTCAGATGACCAAAGATCACCTTGGAAGAGACCAGTTTGTGTAAGTAGAACTGGTTACACTTTTTAGCATCTACGTGTGTGTACACACATAATTAGGCCTGTCAACAAAGCATCCAAAAAACCAAAAAACTTTCATTATTGAAATGATTCCATCAACTTAAGATCCAAAGAATATGCTGATATTGTGTCAGAAAAATTGCTAATTTACTTCCTGATTCTTGCAGTTAGTGGTTGTCATCTGTCTTGTCGGTTTTTCAATGGAAGAACAATATGGCAGCTGGTAAGGCTGCGCAAGGAGCGGTGGTGACTTAGGTGTTCAAATATTAAATGCCATTATGATGCACCGAATAAATACGCTGACCCATTCAAATGCGTTCTGGTCAACAGCATATAATCGCTTGGAATGCTGCAGTGAATCCCGGCACCAGACATTTTAATGTGAAAGATTCCTTCCAGCACTATGACCCATCAAATGCACTCTGCATGCATGCTTGACAAAATCAGTCATATTCCCCAATGTAGTGTATTTATTGGAAAACGTTAAATTCAAAGAACCAGACTATGTTGTACAACACCTCAAAATCACCTGGTACCATCCCATTACCGGTTTAAAATTTATACTGTACGTTCAGGAATACGACTGATGTGGGGGACACTGCAAATATCACACAAGGGTGTTGCAAGTCCAGATTTTTTTTATATATACAGTACATGTACATCCATGACCAGTTCCCGTAGGGAAGCATACATTTACACAAACTTTAAGCCATGGCTTTCCAATAGGCATACTCCATTCGGCTCTGTCTCAGGCTTCAACTGTTTCTTAACTGCCTGACTTTGAAGTAAACGCGATAGTAAGTCTGATAGTGGCACAAAACATCAAGTAAGATGTAAAAGAACCAAACATTAGAGTACTTCAATTTGATTTAAACATTTTAGGCCTACAATCAGGGATTGGCTTTGGAAACGCAGACGGAGACGGAGACAAAGTTGAGTATGGGGGACGTACGGCTTAGTCTGGTTCCCTGACCAGATTAACTGACGACTCTTGATAGGGCGTTTACGAAATGAGGGCTCAGGTTGAGACTGCATCCGAATCTGTTGTTGAGAGCTAGGTCTAGGTCTTCACGCTATTGGAAATGTGTGGAGACGAGTAGACAATAGACCTAGCCATAGCTCTAGAAGCTCGTTTCACACAACCCATGAAGTGTTAGCTGGTTCCAGCCATTTGAGAAGACAAAGGCTATGCCGACTGGAAAGACTGAAGCTAAAGACTAATAAGCCGAAACGTCAACGACCATAAAATCTTAAACGAGAGGAGTCGGTATCATCAGGTCTGGTATCCCGAATTGTAGGGGCTGGGTAGCAGCTACCTTGATTGATGCAGCAATTCACACAGCAGATGCATCGCAACGAGACATTTCTCCTAAGTTTATTTAGGGTCGTGGCTATGACCCAGCAAGCATGGCAAACATTAAAATCAATTAAAATTTTTAAAAATCTTCCAACCTTTTTCCTAATTCTTGTCTACTTTATTTTGTTTCTTTTTTCTTTCATACTTCCAAAAAATGACCAGGTGTCCGTCGTTCTCCGGAGCCCTCACTCACCGTGCACGATTGCAACGCACATCGACAATATCTTAGGGGAGCTCAACTTGGCTGCAGATGTATCAGGTGGTAGATAGTTGATGGTGATGATCGCTGATGGTGGGGCTGACTTCAATGTAAATCACACCGTTAATGAAGGTTACTATGCCCGCCTTTTCCAAAATGCTGGGCTTGATGCTTTGGTGGTGACATCTTATTGCCCTGGACATTTGGCACTCAATCCAATCGAATGAGTCTGGGCGCCGTGCACCAATGCGTTAACGTCTGTCAGTCTGCCTGCATGCATAGATGGTGAGACCAGCCCCCCCTTTTTGTGCTCAAAGGCATCTCACAAAAGACGAAAGGGAAGAACAGGAACATCGTGTTTTCAACAGCACCATGGGCATGGACAACAATCAGGACAGTCATGCGTGACAGTGGGTCTGCAGAGCAACCATACAGTCATGACGACTACCTCAAGACTCATAAGGCTGTATCCGGGTCTGCCAAGAAGTTGTTGGAAGATGCCAGAAGCCGCGAGGACTACTTATTCACGATGAAGCACATCAACAGAAGAATAGGGATGTGCATATATACAAAGTGCAGCAACACTACATGCACTCACTACGTAGTCAACCCTCCCCACAAAGAGTCTCAATAAATGCTTGAATGTTATCATAGGTTCCCCTCCCCCACACCATCCATGAACAACCCAGGACATTTCATGACTTTCGCCGAAGCCCTAAACTCCATCCGTGTACCAGCACGTGACCACCTTCCCATATTTCAGCAAAAGGGACTAGGCAGGAGCCCAGAATCTTGCAAGTATGTTTTCACAAGCAAGAAAGACATCAGCGACCATAGAGCAAAGGTTCGTGACAGGTATTCAACATAGAAGTACATGTACATGTCAACAATATCTGTTGTGGTCCCACATTGTTTTTTAGGTGAGTTTTGCAATGGGAATATTTTGAAACAGGGGAATATTGCTACATTATTGAGGTTTGTGTAGGTACATGTACAGTATTCTGTAATGTATGGGCATCATTCCCGCCAACTGGGTCTATACAAGATAGCGTGTATTTCTCAGGGTAGACTGAAGTAGCCACGTCAGAAACATTTATCGTATTTTAAACATCCAAGTGTATGTAAAACCTTCAACATGTAGTGTCTCATCCTTTACAGATTATTAGCTGTTATGATTGTGATACCGAAACTCACCTTTCAGTATATTCCGTGTTGTACTCTCAAGATAGGCGTAGACCATGAAGACGATAGTCGAAGCACAAGTGCACATTATAGTTATTCTTAATGCTCTGCCGTTTTTGCAATTAGTCTAGTATCTGTATATATAAAAGCTTAGTTTTGTTTTGAGCACGAGACGTAAAGCATTAAAATAAAGTTGGTCTGATATTTAAGAAAGGTATTCCATCCAACATACAAGGCCGTGTTTAGAGTTTTCCTTTCAATGTTTGCCTCATTTTTTTCGACTGTCTAATCAACTGAATTTCTTGTTCGGTTCATCTGCTTCATTAAATCTTTGATGTAATACTGGAGATTCGATACCCGGTTTGCAATAAAAGAATACATGTACAATGAATAAATTACCAGTATCAAACAGGAATAAACGACATATGCCTTGAAAAGTAAAATGCAAGTACTTTATGAGTCCAATCTTTTTGTGGGGATTTGACTTTTGCATTTTTATTTAGGCCGGGAAAAGTACATTTTATGTAAGGCGAGCAGAGCACGTTCATAAGGCCATGAGAATGAGGTTTTGCAGTTGCATCTGGAATATTTTGAAAAACATGAGGCTTTTTCATTATGCATCATTTTTCGTATATGACGGTGTGCGGAGTGGCCAAGTGCGATGAATATGTAAAGTATGCAGTGAGAATTCATAAAAGATCAGCAGCAGCATGCAATATACCACATTCTCAGGTACATGACACTGCTAAATTTTCTCTACATTCAACGGAGCTTAATGCATTTTCAGTTAAATAATTGGCATGCCAGCCGCAGGTAGCCACAACCTCACGTTCCATATAAGGCGAATGAGGTCAACCAGTTGTCAAACACAACAAGTTTTGATTAAATGCCACGTTCTGTATACTTGCAGCTGGCCGGGCAAGGCAAGTCGACATGCAACAGGACGGAAGCTGCACAGCCTCGCAGCGCTAATGGATTGCTTATACACGTACATGTACATGTACATGTATATGTATGTTAATACATGTACACATACAGTATGTCCGTGCTCGATGTACAGTACTTGCATGTACGTGGCCTGGCCAGGTCAGTGATTTATGCAAAGGCATTATCAGTCTTACAGACTTTGATCGTTCGTGTAGTGGGTAGGTGTGCATAGATATACGCATTTTGGACCCTGTGACTTATGCTGCTGTATGATTTAGTATTTGAAATGGATTTTTTATTCCTGCATTTTTCTGAAAATAATGAATTGTTCGGAAACAATTAACTTTTTTTGGCGGGTGTTTTGGACAATGTGAAAAAAAATTTTCATTCTCATGGCCTAAGTTGGTGCTCGGATTTTTACGATAACGTTAAGAGGAGGCCAAGAAAAAGTTACATTGTCTAAAACAGGTATTCAAGTCGGAGAGAATGCCTCTTTTTCAGTAGAAAAGAGGTATCCCTCACCACTACCACTACCTGATGGGAACCAAGCGCAAAAGCAAAAAAAATCACTTTGTATATCTGTAAACTTTTGGGCAGCAGATACAAGACTTCTCTGTCGTCGTTTTTAATTTTTGACTCCGGAAGGTCGGCAGATCTGAGTACCACCTTAAAAACTCTTGCCGAATGCAGGCTGATTTTTTTACTTTGTATTTCATTTAAGCTTTCTCAAACATTTCGTCTGCCACAAAACCTATATTTTTTAAAGGGCAGGAGTTCTTCATGTCTTTCTCATGAAACTCTTGAACTGTGCATCATTTTGTGGAAAAGTTTTACCTTGAGGTACACCTGCAAAAGAAATGGAAAAGTATGGTTAACAAATGTTTCACAGGTTTACAAGTGTTCTGTATCCACGGGGAATCAAACCGTGAGCGCCGATATGTACGTTTATCTGATACTTCTCGTTGTGCAGGGTCGATCAGAATCGTTTCAGTGTGTGTTCACACACCGTGACCGCACTATTATATTGCTGCACACCAGACACGCGTGAAGCATGGGGCCTGCTCTGCACGCGAAAGAACGGTGGGATTAAAGAACTATAGGGCATTCCATCCCATTCACGCGTGTGGGAATGGGAAGAATGTTTTTGGCCTTGTTCCTAACATGAACTTGGAGTATTGTATTAATGCAAAAACTAGAGGTTTTCACAGTTGTAAAATCAACCATGGGCTGTTTTGGAATTTTTGAGAACGCAGACTATGACAGTCTCAGAACAGCTAGAAAAGGTTGACACTTCATATTACATAATTTAGTCAGACTGACCAGAGTGCTAAAGAGTGGCTGTTGAAAAACCTGTAGAGGAAATAAAATATTCAAAAATCAATAACAAATTAGGTGATGATTTTATCTTGACGTAATAAACTAAGCAAAGTATATTTATCAGGGTCTTTGTCAGCTGTAACTTTGATGATAATCAGCATCTCAAAGTTACCAAAATGGTGGCTTGAAAACGTGTTCAAAGTCAATGAAAAGAAATAAATAATAAAAAATCAATAATAAGTCAGTTTATACAACTCGTTGTTGTATGGTGCCCGGGAAGTTGATCTCCAGCATCTGCAGCCCCTGCAAAATAAAGCGGCTCGTCTTGTGTTCACATGTGGCAGAGAAAACAGCTGAGTTCAGTTACTTCGTTCTCTTCATTGGTTGACAATGCGAGAAAGAATTAAGTTCAAAATCCTTCTTTATGTTTACAAGTCTATTCATGGAAAGGCACTCAGCTATTTATCAGAACATCTCAACCTGTGCAATACTGGTCACCCGGAAGAAGGTTGTAGACTCCGGTCTTTGTCTGATGTCACTCGGCTAGTTGTCCCACGCTCCACCAGAAAAGCTGGAGTTAATTCTTACTTTGTTGTTGCTCCAAAAGTATGGAACCAGCTGCTGTGTGACACCAGTGAAGTGGCGTCAACCCCTGTTTTCAGACGCCTCCTCAAAAATTTCTTTTTCCCAGACTGAGGACATTCATTTGTTTCAACTTCATTATATTTTTGTATGTTAATTGTTTAATTAATTTATTACTTTCATTTGTCAAGCGGTGTGTTCTTAGTAGAGCGCTCACTAAATGCTTATTATTATTATTATTAATATTACTAGATGATACTTTGGTGACAATTCAGTTTTGCAAAATTTGCCAAAATAGTGCTTTGAAAATGTATACAAAGTCTAAGGGACGAAATAAATGTTGAAAAATCAATAATAAATTACTTGATGACATCACCATTACGTCATTCATTTGCAATAATCCTTTTATTAATGTCTTTGTTGGCTATCACTTTGGTAACGATCAAGCATCACAAATTGGTGGCTCAAAAATGGCTATAAACGACTGTTAAATGGAATGTTGAATTGTTGAAAGATTTTGAAAACGGAAAAAATGATAGTCATGCCGGCCCAGCATCATCAATGTTGAAAAATGCCCCGGCATGAAGTGGTTAACTGCCCTACGCCTCGGCAATCATCAAGGCTGCTTTTCCTCATGACCCAGCTTGTCACCTAAATGGAAAAAAAGATGAACAGATTTGTAAAGAATTGCACATGCTAATGAAACTAATTTTAAAACATGAGCTCGATACATGCACACACACACACACACAAAAAATCAACTTACCAGCAAAACTATTGCCCAAGTTTCTTACATGCTGGCCTTGACAAGAGTTTAAAATTTTCTGGATTAAAATGCATGGAAGTGATAAAAAAGTTTGTTACTGAAAATCATGTTTAAATAGTCAATATCTGTTATCAAATTAAAAGCAGTATTTTTCCCTCCGTGGCCATGACTGAAAAAGCCAAACTTTACAAAATACATTTACATTTATGGGCAACTAGCGCATGTACGGTAGATGACAATTCGCCTTGGAGTCAGGCGGACGATCGCTCATTGAAGTTGTAGTCCAGAGCCACATGTCGCTTTGCAAACTTTGTAGAAAGAATACAGAATGATAGCTATTATGTCCCGAAATCGGCCCCGAGTATGCCCAATAAAGTATTGCAAAAAAAGTGGGATTGCTGCCGCGCAGTAAAAATTGTTCACCACACGCTGCCATGATGAATTGCAACAGATACAACTTGCTCTAGTTCACCTGGTTTCCCACATTTGTGATTTGAAGACCATGTACATAGAAATTGGTGAATATGCAGCGGTGTATAGAAGTCATAATTCATATTGAATTAATATTATATATGTGTTTTCTTCAGCGAGAAATAAGTCGGGAATGTTTCATTTCAGATAATGGTCAAAACACAAAACGCAAGGACTAAAGCAAATTAAATGTAAGTTGGTCCCACTGCGTCTGATTAGTCATCTACACACTCTGTCTCGATACTGGGTACCAACCAATAACGGCATCATGCGTGCCAACGCAGTGTCAAACAAAACTAGTTTTTTATTTTGCAGACCACATTCCCTGGAAATTCTTTTCAGATAGTTGATTATGACAAGACTCCATAATGGTGAAACCCGTTCTTCAATTTTTATGCTAGGCCTAGACTATGCCCGTCGCAAAAGACAGTGAAAATCCAGCATTTTTTTCAGTCGGTAATGTGATGCATTGCCTTTGGTAAGGGTGCCAAGGGAAATGTGGACTGAGGCGTTTCCTGGCCCCTTTCCTCAGGCTTTTAAAAACAAATCTACAAGATTTAAGTTTATGGGAGGTGCATTTGGCTATCAGAAGTCGATTTTTGACAGGTATGATTTTTTTTAATTGATTCTTTTTTTTTAAAGTTATTTTTTGAGGCGAATGTACATGTAGTACCGGTGAAAAGCCCTGACGCGGTGTGGATTAGCATTTATCCAGAGGGAAAGGAAACTTGTATTTAAGGCAAAGCTGGCTCTCCATGCGTCAAAGTGAATGAATATCGAATCAAATGCCTATAAGTTAAAAATGGTACTTTAATTTATCCTAAAGACTGACATTCTGGCCTTGTTAATGTTGGCAATAAATATCGCCTACCCAGCTACACGGGCATAATCAATTTTGTGTGACATCAGGGCTATGCGGGTACGTAATTGGTCAATCGGTGGTACAGTGGTAGTCTGTCCATGCCTGTTCCACGTGGCTTGTTCTTACACTGTACCACTGATTATTCAGATGAAGAGCCGTGTTCATAGTTAAGCCATCGTACATAATATTTGTGAATTTTTCAAAAACATACACGCAATTGAGTTTTGTTTTAGAGTCTGTAAAAATTTTTTACACGACCAAAATTAAATGCTTTGCCAGGAAGTCTGCTTTTGGTGGGTGGTTCTGACTGATAGGATTTCTCACTTTCTAGCTTGATTTTTTTTTGCCCGAACTTGCCGATCTAGATAATTATAAACTGATCCAGAAAATGGCAGCGGCGCTTTCGACAATCCTGCATATCTCAAATTAAAAGCTTTAAATTTGAAAAAAAAAAAATCTCCTTCACACAAGGTGGGTGATTAAGTTGTGAATTGTCTGAATCGTAGTCGGAGTTTTGCATTCCTAAACTACAAAAATATTTGTTTGTTTTTCATGGGACGTACTGTTTTTTTTTACGTTGTGTCCACATCTAGAGACGGTACTGCATAATTCCCAATATTAATGCCGACAAACTCCTTGTGTTCATTTCAACGTAGCGCAATAAACTTCTTCGTACTTTGGAAACTTAGGACAGCAGAATGGGGGGAAATCCAGTGGATGAAATTGGGGTGGTGAAAATTGTAGCGGAGCGGCGCAGGCATACAATTTTCGTCAGGGCGTCCCACAGCGGGCCCTGCATAAAAAATACTCCAGGTGCCACGAGCGTTTTTTTTTACCTTGACCAACGTTTTCTTGAAAAAATGTTAATGCTTGATTTTTCAATCTGCGTGTTAGTTGGTTTGATCTGGCTGAAGAAACGGATGCCCCGGTAGATTAACTTTGTCATTTTTCATGTACAGAGATGTACTGTACCATGAACCGTCAGGAAAATGGCATCGGTATTCCTGATGATCCCGTACAATCCAGATCATTTCGGGGCGGCAGAGATATCTTTTTCACAAAAGGTGGACCGTTAATCCCATTTCTTGAGATTTCGTGAATCAGTTGTGCCGAATCAAATCAAGCCAGCACTCTTTGTGAATAGACTGCTTGGTAGTGGCAGTAATATCTGCACCATAGGTGCACCGATCGATATCGAAAGCATTATTTTACGCTCATTATTGCAGGTTGGACAACTCAGTGTAGTTCGTTGTGCATCGTGATCGGATTTTTAACACTGGGATCATGAATTTAAAAGGGGTTTAACACGTACGCCACGATTTTAAAGATATGCCAACATGCATTTAATTGCGGTGAACGGAATGTAGTGTCCGTGTGCAAGCGTTCAGCATTTCCCTTCTTCACGTTCACAGGTCAGTGACACCACTTAAGGCATTGTGGGTGCGGTTTACCCAGTACATGTTTCCGCTGTCGGGCAAACCCTTTTTAGTGCGTGTATTGAGGACACCCTGCACAGTATATCAGGAAGCTGTATTGTGCTAATGTGTGTGTGATCAATGTATCGTGTCATCGCGTGAACCTTTACTCTGGCCCTAACTGTACATGTACTAAAACTGAGCTTCCAATCAAAGAAATGCTTGTCAACCTTTTCTCACTTGACTGTTGTGGTGGGTCATTGTTTTCATTTAAAAAACACCTTTGGTTGGGTGATTAAAATATGTGTACAATGTGACATCAGAATTTTTTTCTTTGTAACTCAGTCAATACTTTACCTGGTGATGTAGTCCGTTTCAGAGATATGACACACTGTAGTCTTGATTTGTTTTTAGTTTGTTTTTATTTACATTTTTATTTGCATTTGCTTTTATTTGTGACAAGCTTAACATTCCTTTATACAAGAACCCTGACTGAGTGAATAATAGCCCTCTGAATTAATAAATGTATACACATACCGTTGTGATCTGATATATAACGGGATGAATCAAGAAACCTTTTGTTACTTTGAATTTGTAAAAATAACACAGGCCGGGGAAGTACTGTGAATAAAATAGTTACAAATAAACTTATTTTATGTTGACTGTGGTTCAGTTTCAGTGTCATGACTTTTTTTCTTGCAAGAAAACCTTGTACCAAGTCCAACGGATTTTGGATAAAAGACCAGAAGGAACAAAAACGAAATATTGAAATATGTCGAAAAACATGAAGAGTTTTCATGCTAGGGAGAACCAAATCAGACCCTGCCAAAACTAAAGCTTCAACATGGTTGTAACTTGTTCATGGAAGTATAGGCATCATTTTTTTTTTTTTCTTTTTTTCGAGAAAAGGGCCTTAATTTTATTCGCCGTAATCCTCCAGTTTCTTTGAGGTGACTATCGGTAAGCTTCATTGTGTAATTAATAAACTAAGTGTTGGAATCAGTGTAAACAATGGATGACAAATATCAGTCAACTGGGATTCCTGTCCCACGTGGGATTTCATCTCAACTTGGATCCCACTTTTTTACTTGCAAATGGGTACTCACCTCAACTGGAATCCTACTATATACCTGGAAGCGAGATCCCACTTTGAACTGGAATCCCAATTTTTTGCTTGCAACTGGGATCCCACTACAATCCCACCTGGAAATGGGATCTCATTTCCACCCCGCTTTTCATCCTGTAGGGATGGCAGTATCCCAGTGGAACAGACATATCCCACCGGGATTGCACTGGGATCCCACTTTCATTCCAGTCACTTTTTTTCCGGGGAAAGCACACAATTTCTTTGTCTTCCTCAACGTAATCTTGAACCGAAGTTAAGGACTATTCATTCATTAGTTTTAAGGGTCTTTGTTGGTTATCACTTTGTCAACGATCAAGCATCGCGAAGTTACCAAAATTGTGGCTCCAAAACGTATACAAAGCCAAAGGGTTATAAACTTGTTTGCAGAAACACTGCTCCTTTAAGTTCATGTCACGTAATTTGCGCTTAAACTGAACAATTTTTATAAAATATTAGGTAATATTCAGACCATTAGGTATATTTCAAATCGAATAACAGCGTAAAGCGCACAATTTCTCTTTTGTTCTCATAGTAATCTTGAACCGAAGTTAAGGACTATTCATTCACTAGTTTTAAGTAGAAAAATGTGTACAAAACCTATGGGGAAAAATTAAATATTAAAAAATCAATATCAAATAAGGTGATGACATCATCATGCCGTCATGAAGTTAGGCACTTATCTTGCATCAGGGTGTGTGCCAGCTGAAACTTTGATTTTGATTGGAGATCGCCAAGTTACCAAAAATGTGCCTCGAAAACGTGTATAAAGTCAATGGGCTAAAATAAATATTGAAAAATCAATAATAAATCACTTGATTACACAATCACAATGTCATGTTTTTAGGACCATCTTTGCATAAGGGTTCTTCATTTGTACAAGTTTGATGATGATCCAAAGTTGCACAAGCACTAGAGTCACCGGTAGAAAAAACATGTACAAAACAAACAGGCTTTTGAGCAGAAGAAGAAAAAGGAAGAAGGAGAAGCCCCCCCAAAAAATGCCTTTTTTGCAAAATTGCAAAAAATCCCCAAAACTAGAGGTCTCTGTCTGTGTAACAAAACAGAGGGCTTTTTCGGTAAATTCAAGTAATTTACTATAAACAAGGCAGTTTCAGGCTCCTACGCCTCACTTACATCATTATTTTGGCATAATATTTTTATGGGGTCTTTGCTTGGTATAATTTTGATGACGTTCGAAGTTCGCTTACAGACCAACAATTGTGCCTTCAAAACTTATAAAAAGTCTACTGGACGGTACAAAGAATTGAAAAATCAATAATGAATAACAAGATGATGTCATATGACGTCAGTATTACTTTACTATCTTTGGATAAGGGCTGTTACTTGATGATACTTTGGTGACAATCAAGCATCACAAAGTTACCAAAATTGTGGCTCGAAAATGTGTACAAAGTCAATGGGCCATAAACTCCTTTGCGAAAACACTGCACCTTTAAGTTCATGTCACGTGATTTGCGCTTAAACTTCATATTATATATTATATAAACTATTTCATATTCGGACTCCTAGGCATATTTCAAATCAAATAACATAGTGTAAAGTACCCGATTTCTCTTTCGTTCTGATAGAAATCTTGAGCTGAAGTAAAGGACTACTCGTTCACTAGTGTTCAGCAGAAAAACATCTACAAAATCTATGGGGAAAATTAAAATATTCAAAAATCAATACAAAATAAGGTGATGATGTCATCATGACGTCATTCAGTTTCAATAAATCTTGCATCAGGGTCTTTGTTGGCTATCACTTTGGCAACGATCAATCATCGCAAAGTTAAAAAAATTGTGCCTAGAAAACGTGTACAAAGTCAATGGGCTAAAACAAACAAATCATTTGATGATGTTATCATGACGTCATTTTTTTGTGACCATCTATGCATAAGGGTACTTCAGTGGTGTAAGTTTGACGAAGATCCGAAGTTCTTAATTGGCGAAAGTTGTGGGCAGAACAAACCTGAACAAGGATCTTTTCTTGGGTATCTGTGCTAATTATAACTTTGATCCGGATGAAAGGTCGCTAACTGAAGAAAATGTACCTTCAAATCTTTGTGCAAAGTCTATGGGGGAAAAATAAAGATTTAGATTTACATGAAAAAATCATATGATGAAATCATCATGACGTCACTACTTTTGAAAAATATTTTGTGTTAGGATCTGTGCTGGGTGTAAATTTGCTGATGACTGAAGATTGCCAAGAGACTAAGGCTAAATAGAAACGGTTCATGAAGTGGGAAACGATAGATAAATGGTAAGTTCCTTACCCACTTCAGAGTAAAGCGGGCAAAGATAGGGAGTCACTAGCTAAATGGCTTGTTGTCAGTGAACACCACTCCTGCGTGATGTTTTCTTACAACAGAGAGCTTTGAGGATTATACTCCATTGTGGCTGGTGGTTGAGTCATTAGAGCTGTTTATCAACAGCTGGGACCCCAGCCCCATGATATGTCAACTTTTTGGGGGGGATTTGGGATGGGTTTGTACAACCATAGATAAGGATATTTTTTTTCCTTCAATCTGCTACACTTCCCTTAAATACCAACATTAGTCGACTTTTCTTATTTTACTTTTTTAGATCGATTTTGAAGTCCCGAGCATGTATAGTGCTCTCCATTTCATCCATTGTCTATTCCAATCTTTGACAAATCTATTAAGTGGAGATCACTGCCTGACAGTGCTAGATTTTGCGAAAGAAAACTCCAGATCTTAATTCAATGATGAGACTTAGTGATGCACGAAGGCCGGCAGGAGTTAGTTTTTTGTTACTCTGTACTTCTTTCCCTCTCTACTATGGTCAAACACAGGGAATTAATTAAATAATCAGTCAGTTAATACAAACATAGAATTTCATTACGTGAGGGTGCATTTCAATTTTCTCGTAAGGGGGTTTGATGCACAGATTGCCCGATTGGGGATTTGCTTACTTTTAACAACCGTATTTGCGAGTGCACAGCAGCGCACTAACTCTCATACTACACACTAAATATTGAACAGTTAAACTTGTCCATAGTCCTTACTATGTATAAAGGAAAAGAGAAAAACTGCATTTGTGCTTTAGAGCATTTCACTATTGTATGTTATATAAATAGCGGTAGCGATTTTTTGCCCCAGATACTAAAAAAGACATGCGAATGCACTCAAAATATCAGGATCTTGTAACTGCTGAGCACTTTGCATAATGCATCCAAAACCTGTGGTCACAATTTCTGCAGTAATCTTGAATAAAACATGCTGGGGACATGTACACATATATTTATATATCTCAGGTCCTATTGGTTGCAGTCTTCTTTTTGATAATCATGGTATTTTGATTAAGTCCTTCTGTAGAATAGTCTTGGTATGAAATGCATTTCCATCAACCACACCACCGTGTCAAAAGACTTCCTTCGTGTACTGTGCTGGTAAAAATTCTTCTGTCATCTGTTGATGAAGGAACCATTTATGATGGTGGTACATGGATGTATCCCCCACACACACACATAAGTGTGTATTTGCC
>NW_019091611.1:16600-32659 GCF_001949145.1 Acanthaster planci | reverse complement strand
GCTGGTAGATTTCCCAGCCCCAGGATCAGAAACAGAGGGGAAAAATCGCCACATAACTTCAGACTTGTTCACGAACCTACTTGATCTGAACTTGCAAGACAACTAAATGTTTTCAGTTAATTAACGCTACTTCTTCGTTTTCCCAATGAGATAAGTACCAGCTGTATGCATTGTTTTGTATACAAACTACAGTAAAATCCCAGAGTAAGGTCCGTGGCATAGTAAATAGACACATAAGAATACATTTTGTTACAAAACTTTATTATCCGACAGAACTAGAACTCCCTGACTTACGATACAGCAAGACTTGCACAGAACTGTTTATCATACTACATGTTTTTATTTGGATTAAATGGGTACACAGAACAACCGATCCAGACTTCGTTTGGGCTTTATTTTTTACTGTAGACTAGCTAACGACGTCGTCCGATTTCATGCGGTCGGTATTGTTTTTGCTTCACTCGACAGTCGGACTACCCAGATGACGGGTTTGACTGGTCCGCCGCGGTTTTTACTAGAATTTGTCTAGCGGACCAGCGCTAAGGTCGAACCCTGATAGTGCCAATTATGGATAGCCCAGTCCGATATGTATCCAGGAATCTGTGAAGCACATTAGTATTTACACCGTAGCCTGAGGTTTTGCTGCTTAACTGACATTTAAGCTTCGCCACAAGACTTTGATTATATTAAGTGTGAATTCAGAGTAAGTCAAGTCAAGTTGTGACTACAGTCACTTGTCTTATACGAGTGTCTACTATGTACGTTTACATAAACAGTACTAAATGTACTTGCTTGCAAGAATGTTATGTATACAGCAGTGTTGTAGTACTCATTATTCATACTCGAGTACTACTTGAGCACCATGATCGGAGTACTCTTGTCTTACTTGCACTCAAATTATCCAAGTACTTGTACTCAAACAACAGTCCTTATACTTGGGCAGCAAAATACTGGGAATAAAATTGTACTCGAGAATCAAGGTACTCGTACTTGATTAACAGTACTCATTGAAAAAATCCTTAAAATTCCATAACGGCCATTGAAATACTATGGTACAAGAAAAGTGATCCTCACAGACCGATATTCGGTACAGTCCGACAAACACAAGGCCCATACATTCACCGTCTTGGCCAACTTAGGAACACAAAATGCCCGTGTATTCCTAGTCTTGGTTCCAAGACCTTGTTTATTCTGCAACATGGTACCATCACCAAACGTAGCAGCTAGAAGGGGCACTGTCACTGTGTATTGCCTTGTAAAGTGCATGTACAGAGCACAGTGCATGCAACAACGGATCATAGCTACGCGAAAGGCATCTTGGGTCCAAGACTAGTAATACTCAATTTAGTTGTAGCTAGTCTGGTGGTCCGGATCTGACATAGAATCTAGAATATAGCAAAACACGGACATAGGAATATTAAATCTGGAAAGCAGACATCACCCATCCACATTTACCCGTTCGCATTATGCGTGCCTAAAACATCACGAGTCGGAGTTGTACTGGTACTTGTATGTACATTGTACATGGCCACATGTAAGCACAAATCACCAATCACAACTCCATTAATGTATATTGTTTCTGAATGTTATTTATATGTTTTTGGATTAGCATGACAATCACACAGAGGTTTAGCTGGTAACCCTTTGTTTTTGAACAAGATTTTTTTGGCATTTCAGCAATGTTTGTACTTGTACTCATAATAAGAGGTATTCATACTCAGAGATACGTGTACAAGTACTCGTACTCGGAGGTACAAGTACTCGTACTTGAAAATCAGTTCTTGTATTCAGCTGGTAAAATACTCTGACTTTCAGATACTTGGAAGTTCAAGTACTTCAGCAGTACTCTGTACTCGGAAAAAGAACTCGACTACAACTCTGGTATACAGCTGGTGCACTTATGCTTGGTGCAGTAGATTAGTATTTTATTGTTTACTTGGATTGATTGAATGTAAACAGTTTCTCATTCTCACTCCCTTTTCAGTTTTATTAGGCCATTATTCCCTGGCCTTGTCATTTTCCAGGATTTAAAAAGTTGAGGATATGTTTCATGCTAACGTCTAAATACGTGTAGTGATTAACTGGTAAAAGTAAATAAACTGTTACATATCTTAACCCCTCGACAGCGGGATTTTTTTTACCACGTCCTGCCTACAGGCCAGGATTAATTTTCCAATTGTGCTAACGGCAACCGCAGACAAATGGCTTGGCCACCAGGCCTTATCTGCCAAGTTAGCTGGTTCATACACTGCACTGGGGTATATGGATCCCGTCCAACATAATACCAGGCACCCAGCACTTGCCTTACCCACGCGACAACACTAACTACCCAATGACGCTCGGCCACAGTGGAGCGTGCAGCTCCCGCTAAGACGCGCACTGTAGCCCGTGTGCTCGCTCCCCAGTAGTCCATGCATGCCCAGCATCAATGCCCAGTCCCCACTTGTACGTAGAGTGCGTTTCTGAAGTTTTCATTTCATCTAATACCCAGTAAAGGTTACCCGTAAAATTTGCCTATTTTTATCTTGGGCAAAATTCGCACATAATTTTTTGCACATTTCTAAGTTTTGTTATTTTGGCAAGTTGTATTCAAATCCCCTTTCTGAATGTAATGATATATGTGACCAGCTCTGGCAAAAGCAGACACTTGGGGTAAAAATTCAAATTTTAGGTTTTGGTATTGCCGAAATCTCTGAAGAATAAGTTTTTATTTGATACCATTTTTATGGAAATCTGGTAACGCTGGACAGAGTTATGATGAAATTTGGTATTGATACCAGTAATATTCAATTTCGAGATACAGGGCTTTAAAGTTTTGTTACTGTGGACGGTAATCCTATATCGAAAAACTCCTTAACAACACTATGAACCAAATATACTGAGAAGCTGAAAGTCTACACATATGATGAACAAACATCACACTGCAATATTTTTTTCAAGCATTTCATTTGATTGTTGTTTACTCCAGATGTGATATCAAAAATTGGTTTTAAATGTCATGTTATTCAGGTGATAAGATACACATACGAATTGTAATGCTGATGTTATTCTTGAAAAGAAATCAGTTGCCTGAAGGGTCCAAATTGAAGATTCGTATCAATCCTGCCCTGAGAATGCTATACTGATGACATGTGGCCACATGACGCAGGTGACCATGTTGAGAGACACTCATACAACTGGATGTGTACTAACTACATCTACATTGGAAACTGATTCCCGCACCATATGCACAATTTTTCCTACTAAACAGGACATTCACAGAAGTTTACAATGCATATAATGCACAAAAAATAACTGATCTTACATTTCTATGTTACCTTAAAGATAAGCTGTACGTGATATTTTGATACATGTCATACCCACACAATCAAAATTGAACAAAGGGTAACATTGCTGTAGTTTTGGGTTGCCACCAAAGTAGTAAGATCACTGTGGTGATCAAAGTAGCTGGTTTCACTTACATGTAAACATGCCAAATGTGAATTGATACAATCATTAAGTAAAAGGAAAATCCATGGAAACAGACAGTCAGGGTGTGTACACATAATGCAAGTGTCTGATCATTATGCGTCCTTTTATACTTTTGCACACCTCATTGCATTTCAAATCTTTTAGATTAGCCTTTAAACATTATCATTGTAATTCTTCATTTCAACTGAAACTGTGTGACTTTACCCTTACTTGTTTTGGCCTGTGAGACTGGGAGGCCCCTAAATCTCAGGTGCCAGGCATACCAAGTCTCTTGTTTCCTCTTTACAGAACTCCTTAATGTGCTCATAGAGGTAGCATAGTGGTACGATTTTACACCAGGAAATCGCATGTAGTGTGCAGATAGATGACTAGCCCAATCATATACTTGCACAAACACTTCCCCTAATTCATTTCCAACCAGCTGGGCGACATTGATGCCTTGTACAGTGGATGCCTCAACAACATCCACAATTTCTTGGAGAGACCACACATGGGTTCTTCTGTACTTTCGCAAGCTGAAACACCAATCAGGGGCAAACTTGGTGTGGCCCACGGGCAGAAATGATAGTTCCGATGTTTTGTGCAATTTGTGCAATACCCGCCATGATATGTGCTGGAGCATAGTGTTGTTTTTGTTCTGCCCACAGCAGTTGTCAGCATTTAGTTGGACATGCTGCTCTCCAATCCCATAGTTCTCAAGGAAATGATAAATGTAGCTGATCACTACATTGGCCCCTTTGCCACAGCTAACAGCCTCATCTGTAAGGTAGTTTACTTGACAGGGCAATGCCTCGGCTGCAGATCGGAAGATGTGGCATTTCCGTGGAGTCTTGAAATAGATCGGGCCGGGCTGCTGGGGATTACTCAGGTAATGAACCTATTGAGCAAAGTCAAAACTATAATGGAAAGTGATCTCCTTTGATAAGGGTCTATTCTTCTCTAGTTTGGTGATGTGGCGCTGCTCGGCGACAGTTTTTGAGGCTTGGCAGGATGAGCTATAGGTTTCCTTCTCTTCTTTCACTGTCTGAAGATGCTCCATCTGTCTGCGAAGAGAGAGTGACTTCTCACCGTCAGGAACATTCACCTTAAATTTAGGAAAAGGAGATAACAATAATCAAATGGAGATCTCTTGATATAAGGACATTTTTGTTCCTCTTATCGATGGGAAATTGTTCCTCTTATCGATGGGAAAGCACCTACACTGTATGTTGTGATTATAGTAAAGGTACTGCTCGCATGTTTCACATCTTTATTTCTACATCTTTTTATTGCATATTGCATCTTGTAGGCAAAGCTTTGGTGTAAATTTTGGGGTGTTCAATTAAATTGATTCTCTGAGAATCTGAAGTTATAATGTATTGTAGTATTATCCAACCAGAGAGTCTTCATGATTAAAGGTTACATGATAAAAATATTGAATGATGAAAATGTAAATATAAAATACCTTGCTAGTTATAAGATTGTTGTTCTTTTGACAAGTCCAACAAAGGTCCATTGCTGGCTGTGAAACAACAACATATAGAAGCAGCTCCTTCCACAACTTCCGAAATGTCGAAAGTGCCATTGCTTCAGCCTTTGGGAGGGAGCCTTTGTACAACCGCCATACTTCAGCCTTTGTGACTGATGAGGGAAGCAGCTTTACATCTGGAGATTTCACCCCAGGAAGACGGCCAGGCAGAAGAATTGCATTCTGGGCTGCGAAGTTCAGGATGAAGCGCACTACACCTTGAAACTGCTCCACCTTAAGCAGCTTCTTTCCCCATCTTCCACCTGCAGATATAAGTCAAAGCGATTCTTAAAACTATTTTCCCAAAAATAAAGTATCTGTAAAAAAAATAATGAAAATAAAATATCTTAACAAGAATACATGGGAGGACGACACCATGAATTCCACTTCACAGTCTATTTTCATTCGCAATCCCACCATTACTGGTACAGTTAAAAAAATAATTTAAGTTCTGCTCAGTGAAAGATCTGTGAAGGTCTGATCTTTCGACCAGTATCTCTTGAATTCGGCTTCGTTAAAATTCAGATAACAGTAGGCACTGAATAACATTCAAACAAGGCATTGAGTAGAATTTAAAAATACTCAGAAATTCTCGTTTATATTTCATTTGATCTTTCTCACCTGCTCTCTTTCGTCTTGGCACAAGGCCAAAAGCATCAAACCTCCACTTCAGGTTTGTAATCTTTTCTGGTCCAATATCCATCAGATAGAATAAAGTGTACCCGCACACCCTCTTATGGCAATAGCTGAAGCTCTGCATTCGTGTCAGCTTCCTCTGCTCTGGCTTCCTCTTCTTCCCACTGGCCCACATGTATGATGTAGGGCTACATGAATGAATAGGCCTAGGCCTAAGTACCAGGGTAGCATGCCTAATGTAATGCTGTTTAGTGTTACGGTTTGAGACCAGGGTCGAAATTTTAAAAAATTCTGAAACTTTCTAAGCTGTGACTCGTTACAGATTAATCTCTTTAGTTTACTGATTCATCCTGTTCGTGGACTCACCATCATTATCAGAAAAGTCTTTGTCGCTCTCCACACTTCCAGAAGCAGAAACAAACACAGTGAATTAGTTTGACAAAACTCCCAACAGACCATTCATTTCCATGCCGCAAGCCTTGGCATCATTAAGCATAGCGGCCACTCGCCAATTTTTCTTGGCTTTCCGTTCTTCGGTAATGGCCTTCGACCCCTATTGCCTTATTTTTTGATGATATCTTAATGTAAGAATCAACATCAAAGAGCTAGAGACAAATAACAAAGGCGAATAAAGTGATCAAAATAATCAGTCCGAGCACGTTGCATGCAGCATGGTATGGTGGCCAACGTGTATGCATACAGTGCACGTGTAAGGGAAGGATGACTTCATTATTAATTCAAAGCGTGCATAGCACACAGGGCCACAAACCGAGAATTTGTGGTTTGGCAGG
Organism: Acanthaster planci; assembly: GCF_001949145.1. Next base: position 26,254 of record NW_019091611.1, on the reverse strand, counting down.
TGGCTTTCGTGGCCAAGCGAGGCCGGAATTCTTTGAGTTGGCTTTCGGAAAGAAATTCCCATCGTCAAGGGGTTAATGGGGTTTGTAGTGAAGACAGTCAACTTTACATATGCCCTATCAGTGTTCCACTTCAACTTTTTCCTGCAGTATCACCTAGAAGGAGATAAGTTGAGAATACAGTATGAGTAACCAAGAATGACACCAAAATTTAGACTTGACATTGACTTTGACCCTGCAGCAAACAACCTACAGTGGTAATTTGACTTAAGTATTATAACTAGGCCCCAGGAGAGAGAGATATACATGAGTATATAGATATACATATAAATACACACCTATGAAGACAGTGATCCAGAAGTACAGTTAACTCTCGGCTTACCACATGATTTCCTAGGTACAGTAACTTTACACAAAAGATGTACAGAGGCATAATCACCCTCACCATAGGTGTTGCTGAATGGGTGAACAAAAGTTTTTTTATCCCTTAATGCCAGAAAGGATTACAGCCTGCTCTTGTGTCCAAGGCTTTGAGGTCCAGAAGACACTCACGTCACATAGGCCTTACACTATGCAATGATCAAAAGAAATTGTTTCATGTTACAGTTTTTGAACATGTCAAAAAAGCATTTCAACTTGCCTTCGAACTTGGTCAAATCTAATTTTGTTGATGACCTTGGCAATTTTTTTCAAGACAAAATTGTCAATATTCATGCAACTATTGAATTGACTCCAATTGACAAGGACACATATGCAGCTACACAAGGGGGGTTCAATACTGAGAGCCTACACCTCACAGAATTCAAACCATTGTCTGAATGTGATGTAAAAAGCTTGTGTTAAAATCAAGCAAAAAATCATGTCTTCTCGATCCTGTTCCAGCAAAGCTTGTTTTAGAGTGCATAGACACCCTGATACCCGTTCTCACAAAAACGATTAATTTGTCTCTGGATAATAGTGAGTTTTCATCCAACTGGAAAGTGGCTGCAGTTTGTCCTCTGCTCAAGAAACCAGGACTTGAGCCAAACCTTGTTAATTTCAGGCCGTCAGCAATCTGCAGTACATTTCTAAACTTGTTGAAATGCGCTGCTGCAGAACAAATATCTCAACACCTTCATTCTAATCTGTTGCTACCTGCCAATCAGTCTGCATACAGACGCTTTCATATCACAAAAAATGCACTGCTGAGAATCAAGAGTGATCTCCTCATGGCTATGGACCAGCAAAAGGTGAATTTGCTCGTTCCATTTAGATTTAAGCATCCCTTTTGACACTCTTGCATACACTGCAAACCCACTTTGGTATTGGCGGAACTGTCCTGCGCTGGATTAAGTCTTATCCTAGTGGCAGACAGCAACAAATGGTCATTGGTGATGTAATTTCCAGAAAATTTGGTATTTCATCTGGTGTCCCGCAGGGTTCCTGTTTGGGTCCTCTTCATTTTACTCTTTACTCAAGTAACCTGATACACATGATTAACAGACACTATTCTCAAGTCTCTTGTCACTGTTATGCCGATAACACACAACTTTACATTTCCTTCAACCCGGCTATTGATCAACAGACCCTAGGTCTGTCGACACTACAACAATGTATTGTTCACATTAGGTCATGGATGCTTAGTAACGAACTGATGCTAAACGATAATAAAACAGAGTTTTTGCAGGTTGATCCTTAGTCATCCCTATCGTAGAACTAAGGTAACTTTGGAGACCGTACACTGCTCCTAGGCTTTGGAACAACCTGCCCTTTCATGTAAGAAATGTTAAATCCGTCGACACATTCAAGATTGTTCTAAAAACTCATCTCTTTCACGAAACTTTTCCCAACACCTGATTTTCATCTCTGCTAGTGATGGGTATTGTTATGCACAGTTGAGTATATTTGCATAGTATCTGTGCAATATAAATGTTCCTTATTATTATTTTTACTAGTTTTTGAAGTCTAGTGCCTGCAACTATGCAGATTACCAATACATTATTTCCTAGTCCATTACTTCTATTTGCTAAATTCTTGATCACCTGCAGTATGCCCTCACTCACTCGACTCCCGCGAAGGTGGCTGCCATGTTCTTCCTCTTTTTCTCAGCATCATTATTATCGGATGTGTTTAAGTCCGGCTCCAAAATTTTGTGAGTTTTATCTTCACACTTGTGTTTTCGGTGTCATTTCTCAATCTCCTTGTTTGTTCGTCCATTCTCAGTCTTGTGAATGGTAAGACGGTTCCTTTTTCCCTATGTTTATATATATTTTTTGCCATTCCTTTTCAGTCTTGTGCAAGGTGACAGACTGTTTTTTGTTTGACCTACTTTTTGTTAACCTTTCCAGACATTGCGTAGGTGGTGCTGTTTGTTTCTTGTATGTATTTCTTGGTTTAGAATAAAATTGAATTCTTTTGTCTATTTATTCTGCTTGTATTTCTTATCTGTATATACCTTGATTAGCTTCACCCCAATTGTGGCAATTTGTACATTTTGTCAATTTCTTAAAAAAAAAAAAAATACAGAATATCTTGAGAATGGTTGTCTCTTTATTCTGGGTTTGTTTGTTCTTGTTTTTCTTCTTCTTTCTCCTTCTGTGGCATGGCGAAGTCTGCCCACGGGAGTGCTATTTGGTGACTCATAGTCGTATCAGTTTTCGAGCTGCCACGTCTCGGCTTACCGTCAGGTTCCAGTAACGCTCCCTGTGGGCCGTCTTCTTGCTCCCAGCAACCTACCGGCCCATCTACACCCCTCTACTGGCTGTCTGGGGTGTGAGTCCGCCAAACAGGTGGCAAATCTCTTTGGCTTGCCGTCCGGTCCAGCCATGCCATACTGCAGGGTTCCGCAAGCGGTCGTGACATTGGTTGGTTGTCCCTGCAATTGTACCGCTGGCCTATGGGCTTACTCCACATCTCTGCCGAATCAGTCCATCCCTGGAATAAAGGCCGTGGCGTGTCTGATCCCACCCACTGCCTAAGGTGTTGTTGCTGGGCCGGCTCAGTTATCCACAGTACAGTGCTACCTTGTGGCTACCCTGCCCACTTCACATTACACATCACATAGTCTGTGTAGCAGTTGGTATAAACATACGTTGACCGTTACTTGTGGGCATACATTGGCTGAGGCCGAGCAGGTTTTGTTTTCTGGCCTTTCAGGGAATTTCCCTTTCACCTACCCTTGATTATGGCTTCTCTGTGTTGGATTCTATTGAGGCGTCACCTACTCCTCTGGCTGCCAGGCCCCCCTCCCTCAAGCATTTAGGCTTGCTTCACCGTCAGGGTTTTAGCCTCCTGCTATTTCTGACCCGTTTCCTACAGACATGGGCCCTTCAGTTAAGCGTCATTTGTTGGGCGAGTCCTCTTCCCCCTTCTTTCCGGAGTTTCCCATTGACCGTTCTTGCATAGACACTAAGGACAGACTGGCGAAGGCCAAGCAGTAGAATTCAGGCTATCGTCTGCGCCATTTTTTCAATTTCCTATTGCGTGATTTTGATCAGTATGTCTCAGTGCCAGATTTTTCGGACACGGCTAGAGATAAGATTTTTCCAAACAAGGGCGAGTCTCTTAACATATTTCAAGATAGGAATCTCCAGCAAATGGAGTAAGCATTGAAAGATGTTGACATGGCTGCTCGCTCAGGCATTCGCTGCATGTCCTTTCTCTTCCTCACCGAGTTCTTGTCCCAGGCTTGCAAGGAGGGCTCTGATATTTCTTCCGAGTTTGTAACCATGGCTTTTCACTGCCTCAACGAGCAGTTTGCCAGAGTGTCTCTTCGTGCTGCGGCCTCCCGTCGGGATTCGGCTATTCTGGCTATGAATATTCCCCACAAGTCAGTTAATTCTGCCCTCGAGAGTCTCCTTCTGTTTGCAGGCCAGTTTAGTTCTCTTTTCAAAAGTGAGGTCAAGCAGATTGATTAATGCTCAGAAGATCTGCTTTTGTCAGCTGTCCAACTCTCGCCCATGTGTTTCTTGTTCCGCTCCTCCAAGACCTCCGCAACGCTCCTCTAATGCATCTTCCTACAGGGCCTCCTAAGCGTGCTCATCGACCTTTGCAACCTGCGTGGTAACAGACATGCTTCTCGACTCCGGCCTCCTCCAGTGCCCAGCATGGTGTTGTCCCCCGACCCCCAAAAGACTGCGGGTGACTGCTGTGCTCCTTCTTCGATCGTCAATCTCGAACCTGTTGGCGGCCATTTTTTAACTTTTGCAAGGTTCTGGCGCAAATAACGTCGGATGGATGGGTTCACGATACTCTTCTTCACGGTTATCGCCTCGAGTTGACAAGTATTACAGCCAACTCAAATCCCCATAAATCAGTCCAAACGCTCTATGCTTGCATGGGTTTCTGGTCCACCTTTCCTAACTCCGAAGAAGGATGTAGGGAAATGGAGACCAATTCTCAAACAAAGGCTCCTCAATCAATTCATCCCAACCAGTTCCAGATGGAGATACTGCGCACAGTTCCTTCACTCAATTTCCATGCTGGCTTGGGCATCCTCCATAGATCTCAAAGATGCTTATCTTCATGTACCCATTCATCCCGACGATCGCCGATTTGTGCGCTTCTTGTATCAAAATCAAACGTACAAGTTTTGTGCTCTCCCATTCGGTCTTTTCACCGCATCGAGAGTGTTCACCAGAGTGGTCCAAGTGGTGGGGTCTAATCTTCTTCGCTCTGACGTCCTCATCTTTCAGTACCTGAACGACTGGTTAATCCTAGGTTGATCAAGAGTCGAGGCTATTTCAGCTACCGCAACAGTTTACGCTCTTACAACTCGTGTCGGGTTTGTAATCAACCACAACAAGTCAAGGACAACTCCATCACAGACACCCACATTTCTCGGGGCTGTTCTCAATCTCTGCCGCAGCGTGGTTTTTCCTACAGATGCCCATGTGGACAATCTGATAACGTGTGTTGCCCTATTTCAAGTTGGTCGACAAATAAATGCTTGGGCTTGACTTCAATTTCTGGGTCTCATGGCAAGTCTCATTGACGTTGTTCCTTGGTGGCGACTCCACATGAGACCTTTCTAACTCCAGCTCCTGTCTCACTTCAGAACACACACAGATTCATTGGACCTCCTTGTCCAAGTTCCAGTCTTTCTAAGTTACCACCTGACGTGGTGGTCTTCGAAGGCCAATCTTACCGCCGGCCTTCCCTTTGCCCCTCCAGGTCACAATGTGGTGCTGACTACAGATGCTTCAATCTACATGTGGGGAGCCAGTCTGCCGTCGTGTCAGATCTCCGGCCAATGGGAACCAGCCATGCAGGACTCCCACATAAACGTTCTCGAGCTGCAGGCAATCTTCAATGCTCTTCGTCACTTCCTGCCGCTCCTGACAGTCAAGACAGTTCTAGTTCGGTCAGACAACGCTATGACTGTCGCCTACACCAATCGTCAAGGGAGAACTTGCTCGCCTACCCTTTGCTCACTGGCCTGGGATGTCAGTGGTCCATTCGTCATTCTGTCCCCGTACTTGCCGAGCACATTCCCGGGTTACAGAATGATCTGGCCGATACTCTCACTCTGGTGTCCTGTCTGGACACTCCAGTAGTTCCTCCACCAGACTAAGGATATCTGAGGGCAAGTAACTCAATTACTCATCACATCTACTAAGCCTCACTGTGCAGCCTCCAGAGACAGTATTGCCAAGTGGGTGGTTTTGGCTATTAAGTTTGCTAATTCAGACTGGCCCACTACTCGTGATGATAAGTGCCGATGCCACATATGTGCCCATGATGTTCGGGCTGTCTCCTCATGGGCTTATTTCAAAGGCGTCCTGATTTCAGACATTTGTAAAGCCGCTTTTTGGAAATCCCCCTCAATGTTTACCTTATATTAAAGATATTTACATGGTGAGTTGTTCTTTGTGCTTACCTCTTGCAGTCCTTTACTAATTTGTCTTTTTTGTTCATTGCAGGCTATACATGACTCCTCCTTGGGTTCAGGGTTGTCAGTGCGCTCTTGCCTCCCCGCCGTCCCCTGGTTCTGTGCTACTTTGCATATGTATTGGTAATCTGTGTAGGTTGCAGGCAGTAGACTCTCCCCACCTGGAGTGGGGCGAGTCTTACTACTGCATGCCTACCAGATTACCAATTTCCTTCCCTCCTCCCCTCGCTGCCTCGGCACACTTTGTGCATCAAAAAAGAGGAAGAACATGGCAGCCACTTTCGCGAGAGTCAAGTGGGTGAGGGCGCACTGCTGGTGATCGAGAATTTAGCAAATGGAAGTAATGGACTAGGAAATAATGCATATGTATTGGTAATCTGGTAGGTATGCAGTAATAGGCTCTTCTCACTCTAGGTGGGGGGGGAGAATTTTGAAAGTACCAAATATCAGTGCCCTGTAAATTGAGACGTTTCATGGCAACACCCTGTGTTTACCAAAGATTACATTCTTTGCAGTCCTCATTTTGCCAGAACTACCCAGGTCAGGATGTTTTAAGTATTAATTTGTAAAGCAGGGGTGTAGGTTCATCCATGATTGTTGAGATACAAGTACATGTAGGGCATCGGTGAACAGCTTATAAATTACCCTTAGGCAATTCAGTGACGTCACCAAACCCGTTGACCGGATGCCCGCACGTGTGCACGGGCACACACACACACAGAAAGTAACATGAAACCCATGCAAAAACAAAAACATGACACAGTTTTAACACCCATATTTAACTTTCCCTACATCCATTTACCTTCAAATTTTAGGATGGCAGAAATCAATATCTCAACTATTGATCCCCGAAAAATTAGAACAAAAAACCAAATAGTTCATGAGAAAAGTGAATAAATACCTCACGGAAGCACGCCCGGGGTGACCATTGGCGGCACAGTGGTCACAGCGTCGATCGTGCAAGCTCGCACGGCACGCGTGGTTGCACGTGGTTCGGTTTCGATCGGATCGTTATTCAGGTTTTCGTCGCTAATCCGGAGCGTGTTTTGAATGCTACCCAAACCCCCCGGTCTTTTCCGAAAGAGGAAGGATGCATGTTCATTGTGTTTTTGTCACATCGAAATCAGCCCAGTGGTTGAGAAGCTACATCACAACCAACATTTCAACGCCGTGTTTCTCCTGGAAGTTTACGATCTTATGTTTTGTGACATCGTGAGTATAAAATATATTTATATTAGTTGATGATCACGAGTTTTTAAGAATATTGGCCAAGTAACAGCGTCCGGAAATGTACTTGTACCGGGCCACGTTTGAGCAGTTTGCACAGAGAAATTGTTCACGTTAAATCTAGACTGCGTACCACTCGACGGCGCCCCCACATATAATAATGGGAGTCTGGGTGCCCGACTAGTTCAAGAAATTCTTAAACGTGAATCATCACCGGCGTATATTTCGAGCCCTTTTATCATAAACTCATCAAAATTAATCATTAATACCATTCTTAAAGAGTAAAAAGTTTCCCAATCTTTTGGTAGTGGGTTTTGTTAGTTAAAAAATGACATCATTGTACGAATATGTGCTCCGTAAAATCATCTCATGTGGTGGTTTCTATTTCTCGATAAATTGTTCAGGTGTTCACGGCATGAAGTGAACACCGCGTTAACATGTCTTTGACATTGTTCAATGGGGTTTGTTTATCAAAGTATGAGGAAAAAAATACAATCAAATGAAGCAAAGCCAATTTGTAAACTCAGAGATTTTGTTTGGACTTTCCGGTCTATCTATGCCATTTTAAGGTTGATCATAAAAAAAATACTTGTCACTCCAAAATAATGTTTGCTAAAGTTACCCAATCATTTTGCAATTCTGAACAAAATTTTAGCAGAATGCAACTTTCTAAGTATCTTACTGCATGTTATTTATGGACACTTTCCTACTTTTAGGACTACTTTTGAAACATGCCTAGAACAATAGTGATCAGTATCATTGTAATATAGAATAACCTTTAAATTGTTGCCTGTTCTTTTCCTTTAATGATAAATCATACAAATAATCTATACTTTTGTTTAATGGCAGACACTAGTGTCACAAGATGACCAGAAGAACAACCAGTCCATCAACTCGGCCAGGTCTCCAATGTTCTGGAAACCCTAACACCATATCAGGCTGGCAACTATTAACTTGAAGGAACCTCCTGCAGTGACGGTGTGTACTAGGAATCTTGAATTGCTTGGCTTTACTTTCAACTTGCATTTTAAAATAATAAATCTATACTTGATATTTACAACATGTTCTCTAAATTGGTAAACATTGTGATTTAATATGAATGTAACCTTTGTTAGCATCTTTCTATATATTTGATCTTATTATTTTCTGTGTACTTTTTAGTCATTGGACCATATGCCAAGGAAGCTGGTATCTACCGGAGGCACTTCGCTCAGGATGGACCAAGCTTTCCAGTGCCAACCCACATCAAGAATGGACTCGTCCTTGAACCGTACAGCTACATCCAAACAGAACTGTCATTGAATTTGTTAGTATACTAAAGCTAAAATCACAGATGTGATAGATGTCAAAGCTCTGTGATATGAAAGTGACAGTTGGCATTGCACCCAAAGGAATGTAAAAATCCACAACTCTCTTTTCTTACTGCAAATATTTGCGGAATTCCTTAAGGTTGTCTTTTGCCAATTTTTTTTCCAATTAAAGGTAATTAATATGCAAATCATTTTCACTTAATTGAACTTTCATCTGTAGTTTCTGAGAAGTGCAGGGTATGTCAAATACATTAGGAGTATACCGTACATGTACATGTGGCATTGATCCTCAAAAATCCCAATAATTGGTGCTGTACTGTTAAAAAACATGAATAATTATTTATGCAAATTGATCAATTTTACTCATTGCATATATTGATTAATTAATTAGAAAATGGCTTTCTTTAAGATAAGGCAAACAGTAATGTTTACCAACATACGTGTAACCACCACATCAGAAATTTAATCGAAGTCTAAATCGAAGTTAAATATGCTAATCAGGTATACATTTGTATTTAAATGTGGAAATTTGTAGTAGTGATGTGCAGAAGTAAAATGTGTCCTTCCATTGTAACAGAAGAAAAACCTTGTTTAAGTGAGCTTTTCCTGGTGCCATTCACTTTATAAAGAAAAACAAAGGATGACCTTTGACCTGGGAGTCAATATTAGACAGTTTTTTTGCAATATTCAAATGGATGTATCTTAAGAACCGCTTGGCCGTTTTGAATTATTTTTTCACTGTTCAACTCCTGAAGATATGCTCTTTCATATCTGCTATAAATTGATTGTGTAATGAAATAATTTGGAAATCATCTGAAATGTCTACTATAGAGCTGTTCCTGTGGGACACATTCGACTTATGATGTTAATTTTGAGCCTGAGAAACTGAGTGTCTGAGTTTACTGTATTGTCATCATCTGATGGCACCTTAAGATCTTTAATAATTTTCTTAAAACAGTTCAGTGTGCACTGATGGGATTTGCTCTCATAGTGTCATATTTTTCCTGACCTTATTCATTTGCTCAATTATTCCAGGAATGTGAAAGAGGTTTTTTTAATTTAACAGGGCTCATAATCCTCCCATTAGTAGTGCTTTATCATCTAACTGTTGTCTGACACCTCTGTTCCTGACAGAAAAAGTCTGTGGGACATATTGGCAAGAGACGAAAAGCTGATTCAAGTGGTTACAGTTGAAGACCCTTAGGTCTATGACATGTAAGAAAGCAGCCAGAGGTCAGAGTTGTGGTTTCT
>NW_019091610.1:321208-356532 GCF_001949145.1 Acanthaster planci | reverse complement strand
ACAGACAAGCACATGAACCTGTTGGATTTTGTGAGGTTCAGGATGCTTTCTAGTGCAGGAGCCTAGGGGGTTAGGTTAATGAAGTGTGAACAGGTGGATGGTGATGGCACTGCCAGTGAGTTTGCTGACAAAAAAATCTACAAAAGTCTACTAGATTCTTGCTTATACTATACGGCATTGGGAAAAGTGTCAAACGTTTTTGGGTGAGCAAACTAGAATCATGAAAATCGACCAAATACATCACGAGAAATGAAATAAAAAACAGCTCTTGAACAGTTCCATTGTTTTACACTATCAGCAGGTCCCAGTCAGTGTGCCATGATTGACAGGTTAATGGTCACACTGGCCTTGAGGAAGTGGGTGCCAGGCTGATTGTTTATTTCATAATTACTTACTGCTGATCCAGTCAGGATGAAACTGGTGAGTAGCATTCATAGGTTTTGGCTAATGAAGTTTCACGTAATGGTAGCCATCTTATTGGACAGCTACAGTTAATTGTATAGCTACAAGTAGACATGAACGTATCAAAGTTGGCACATTGGTATTTGACTGAACAGACTTATTCCAGCTTTATTTTACTGTTTCACCTTTTATTCATGTCGGAAAAATAAAAAGTAAATAAATAGGGGAAAATGTTTAAAAATAGCCATTAAAATGAAGACCAAAAAATAACAACCAATGCTGATCAAGTACCAATATAATACCAATGTGTCAACTCTGACACGTTCAGTCAGATTACCAAAAGTTTACATAGGATTAGTTTTATTGGCCCCGTGTCTGAAAAGTTCGTTATGAAAAATGAGGAATTCAAAATTATTTGGATTTCTGGCAACTTGTGACAAAACTGAAAATCCCCCGGCCCTGAAATACACAGACAGGCTGACCAACGAACATGTACCTATGGAGATCCTTGAAGCTTTCCTCGATCTCCCTGGTTTCCCGCTCAGCTCGGCTGGCTCTGGCGTAGGCTCGCCAGGCGTTCCAAGCCCTGAGGAGAGTCCGCCAGTCGGACAACGCCCGAGCCTTGCCCAGGGCTAGTTGCTTGGTCAAGACAAGCTCGTACCAGGCGTGGAAATGCTGCTGCAAGCTCTGAAACGAAGATGCGGGTACAAAGATTTAGAACTAGATGCGGTGTGGGGAATTACGGCTCCTTCAAATCCACATGTAGGTGCTGGGCTTGCTTTGAATGGGACAGATCTTCAGATACTCAACTGCTCTCATTGTGAATGCACTCTGACGGCTTGAGGACAAACATGTGTACCTTCAGGTACACGCACCTTCATGCATCCTGAGGACATACATGTACCTTGAGCCCTTTGGCTACACTGCCAGAACATTTCCAAGCTTGGGGACACATATACGTTCTGGTCTTGGGTGCCTTCCGTGCTGTTTTGTCCTCATGAAATAAGGACATAGGTCTTGCGGTGACTTCATCATCTGTATATGCCAAAGCTTTGAGGATATACTCTTAGGTCCTAAGCTACCTTTGTGGCTTGTTCACTTTTCAGCTTTGAGGACATAGTTCCTGGGCTAACTTCATAGTTTGTACTTTCTAAAGCTATGAGGCCAAGTCAGCAGGTTCTGCAACACATTGATTGCTGGTTCACTCTCAAGCTATGAGGACATCATTCATATATTTTCAAGCTCTAAGGACACACCTGAAGTCCTTGGCCACCATTACAGCTTGCTCATTCTCAAGGTTTGAAGACATGTGTTCAGGTCAAAGGTCCCCTCTGTAGTTTGTTCATTCTCAAGCTATGAGGACATCATCCATTCATTTTCAAGCTATGAGGACATCATCCATTCATTCTCAAGCCTTGGGGACATGCAAGTACATGTACCTTCCAGTCCTTGGCTACATTCATCATCATTCTAAACCTTTGAGGTTGTATCTTAAGGTCTTGGGCTACCTTCATCATCTATATTCTAGACCTCTGAGGTCGTACCTTAAGGTCCTGGGCTAACTTTATCATCTGTAAATTCTAAATCTTTAAGGACATACCTTCAAGTCTTGGGCTGTCTTCATTACCTATGCATTCTCAAGCTTTGAGGACATACCTTCAAAGTCTGGGCTACCTTATAAACTGCTTGTTCAATCTCAATCAATGAGAACATATTCGTTACATTAGGTCCTTCATCATCTGTACATGCTAAAGCTCTGAGGACATACCCTCCGGTCCTGGGCTACCTTCATCGTCTGCACATTCTAAATCTTTGAGGACATACCTTCAGGTCCTGGGCTGCCTTCATCGCCTGTACTAAATCTTTGAGGACATACCTTCAGGTCCTGGGCTGCCTTCATTGCCTGTACTAAATCTTTGAGGACATACCTTCAGGTCCTGGGCTGCCTTCATTGCCTGTACTAAATCTTTGAGGACATACCTTAAGGTCCTGGGCTGCCTTCATCGTCTGTACTAAATCTTTGAGGACATACCTTAAGGTCCTGGGCTGCCTTCATTGTCTGTACTAAATCTTTGAGGACATACCTTAAGGTCCTGGGCTGCCTTCATTGTCTGTACTAAATCTTTGAGGACATACCTTCAGGTCCTGGGCTGCCTTCATTGCCCTTGCATTCTCAAGCTTCTGTTCCATTTTTCTCTTCTCCTCCTCAATCAGGGACTCTGCGTTAAGTCGCGTTTGCAGTTCCTCCTGCCGTCTCCTTGCCTCCTCTTGCCTCAGCTCCTTCATTTTACTGGCTTCTTCGTCTTTCTTCCTGTATCAACAAAACAGAGATACCCCTTTCTTAAACAAGAGAGGGCAAAAAAGAACAGCATGTACAGGCACATATGTACCTCTGTGGTTACAACTCATCCGTCTTACTGTCAGCAGGGTTCTACCTGAGGTCTGCCTTCCTGCCTGCCACAGAGACACATGTGTATCTCTGGAGCTGTGTTTCAGATCCAGTTCACAACTTGTACATGGCATCTGTCTTTCTACCAGCATTATGAATACATGTATCCCGTGGTATTTTTTTTTACCTCAGCTGTGCCTCACTGCCTGCTAAACGGACATACACCTGAGGGGGCTATACAGTACATTGAAATTGAAAGTTTTGAAAACCTCAAGAGGGGAAAAATATTTCCACTTTTTTTCCTATCTGGGAATACAAATATTCATTTCAGAAATTTTGTACAATTTTCCCCTCACTGGGAAAAATTTCCATACTTTCTTCCCCTCTGTGAAAAAAAGGAATTCACAATTTATTTTGCAAGGGGGGAAAAATGTTCACATCTTTTTTTTCCCACAGGTGGGAAAAATTTCACAGCTTTTTTCCGAGTGGGAAGAAATTTCATACAATTTTCACAAATGCAAATGGGAATTGTTTTTGCAATATTTCCCGGCCACTTTCACAGGGTTAGGCTTCAACTGCATCGTGGCGTGTATCGCCCGCACCTCCCTACCGCAGACTCATCGTTTTTAAACCCTTATTGAAAATTTGAAACTTTTTGAGAGGGAAATGTGCCGTGGTAGCTGCACCTCACCTCTGCCTGGCGTCCTCCTCCAGCCTTCGCTGGTCCTGCATCTCCTTCCTCAGCCGGGCCATCTCCTGCTGCAACAGCGCCTCCTCCCGCTGCCTCTGCAGCGCCTTGCTGCGCTCCTCCTTCATCACCATCTGGCGGGCCTGGGACTGCGCCGCCTTGTGCTGCTGCTGCTGCCGCAGCTGCGCCTCTCTCACCTGCTGCCTCTTCTCTCTGTTCTCCTTCACCTGCAGGCGACAACGGGATCCTTGCATCAGCAGATGACGGGGTGTGTGGTCTCGCAAGAAGAGAAAGTGAAGGGTGCTGGCACTGCTTGAGTCACATGTTTTTAATCACCCCTTCCACGAGCTGCCCATCTGCCCTGAGTTCAAGTGCACCCTCATCAGCAAATTTGTAAGAGACAATCTTGTGGGAAGTTTTTCAACTGGGCTCGTGGACATGTACAGCACGCACACAAAGATCTTACATTCAAACTAAGTGCGCATAAAGCTGTGCGTGCAAGCGGTGAGTTCCCACGTCTTTCATTCGTTCCCGCTCGGAGCAGATAGACTAATCCCAAAAAATGTCATGTAACTGCGGTGGCATCTCACTCACTCACGCTATCATCTACATGTCGTTTGAGCCACGGCACCTCCTTGGTCAAAGAGGCACGCAACGCATGCGTTCCACCTGTCCACGAGCACTATGAGGCTGCAGTAATGGTTTCTACATGTAATTAGGATTCCGAATCGCACTCTTGCACAGAAAGTGGAATTCAACTGAACATAGCCGTGTCCAAACGACTCAGCTAACAGCTGGTTATGATACACAAGTCTATGGGCCACACCTGAAGGCACTATTGTGGCTTCCAAAGACCCACATGTTTTGTCCAATTGAATCCAAGGACATGAACGCGTACGTGTAAGTTATGTTCCTATGAAGCAACAAATATTATTCAAAATCTCAAGAAATGTACCTACATGTAAGAACAAAACCTGACAAAGTTTCAGCTTAGTGAAGACTGTATATTTCAGGATTTTGATTTCAGAATAAAAAGTTGACGACTCATGTTTTTGAACTACGCCTGAATTCAGTGTCTGGGAAAGTCTCTATTCAGTCGAAAGCAGGTACGCGATGTCATGCAAGGAACCAATGAATTAGAGCAACCGCGGGCATGTGTGAGTGTCATATGGAAGCTTGTGAACGTCAATGGCCATTACCCAAAACTGCATCTTTTGTTGCGTCGTTGGAGATGGCCTTCTTGCAATTTTTTCTTCAAAATGGCAGCTTGCGCCAGAAAGAACGATTTCACAAGTCTAAACTAAACTGTCTTTGAACCAGGCACGCTTTTCAACAATAATTTGTCAGTTACTTTTTGGATAACTGGAAACGATAAAATTGTTCCTTTCACAGGTTAAAGTTCGTCAAGTCCTAGACCCTATATGACGATGAGCTCTTTACCTTCTGCTGTCTTGCAGCCATTGTGGTCCTAGGGTCATGCTTCTTCTTGCTCTCTGCTCCTATGCCAAGATCTCTCTTGAAGCTGCTCTCCACGACATCTTTCTTCATCAGTTCACCAAGGATGCTCTGGACGTACTGGTCATCGTCCCGGGTCTCTATCTGGTGAAAGAGTTCTGCAGAAAAGGGAGACACATTCAACCTGAATAAATTTCCGGGATAATGACCTTCAGGAGTTTGTACTCGGACATGATGAGATTTGGCAGGAAGACTCATGCGACAACGGTTTTGAGTACAACTTGACTTTACTCTGGCGAGCACATGACTGTAGGCGTGAACGGATTTTCTCCACTAAAATGTGCAGGGCTGAAATGTATTGCTTAAAAAGAAATGGCTCCATCACAGTTGCAACTACGTTGCAGTGAGAAAACAAACCACCAGTTTAGGTCTGTAATAGTTTTATCCAAAAAAGACCCTTCGGTGGACTTATTTTATACCTTACAGTCGGCTTGTTTTTCGACGTAAGCCTGAGTCCAAATGACTTGGATGGTGATACCAGTCATATCTATGGAGGCCAGCAACTACCTGTACTGGCCTGGTGCAGCTTTGGCTACTTTAAATTCAGACCAGCCCTTCATGCTCAAAACAACACAGGTCCACGATACCTTCTGACGACATCTTGTTGTACGGGTCCGCGGCTACGGGATCGTTCTCTGCCAGGAGGTTGTTCCACTGGTCCTTCAGGTCCGACTTGGCGGCCTGCTTGGAGGCCGTGTAGTCGCTCACGTCCTCGTCGTCTACAAAATACTTCAGATCGTCATCCTCACCGTCCAGGCCGCATTTCTGTGCCATCCACTGACTGAGTAGGTCTTGCGCTTAAACAAGACAAGAATAAAAGAGAGTGACCAGAGAGAACTGGCCAGGAGGCAATCTTGTAAGGGACAATCTCATCAGGAGAATGCCCAACAAGTACAGTTGTAATGCATATATACTGATATATGGGTAATTCAAGAAATTACGGGTCCAAAAGTGTGACATTTTGTGTGCCTGTTACATCTGACCTTTGTCATTTGACGTGGAAATATCACCAGAATTGATTTCAAACAATTACTGTGCGTTTTGACAGGTAGTTTGCATTAATTCATCACTCTTGGAAATTAGAAAATGTATTCTTACAAAATCACATGTCAGATGTGACAGGGACACAAAAAAGGACCCCTATATTCTGGAAGTACCCATGAATAAAAAGTTCAAATGAAAAAACACTCTTGATCCATCTTCATTTTTCGCTAATGTTTCAGTTGAGCCCAAATCTAAGATAAAAAAGAACCTTGCTACCTCTACATTTGATTTATTTACACAGAAACAATGTCTGTCAAATAACTGGGTTCACATAACATTAGAAGCAGACGTCAATCCCATTTCATGAATTTAGACATTCCTAGGTGACTGGCTGCTGTGTCTGATGTTGTCAGCAGTGCTGCCTGGCAAAGTTCGTTGCTCAATGTGCCCTAACAGTGTTAACCCCTTCGCGCCGGGAGGTGGCTAGACACGCCGTAAAAATTGAGATCCTCAGCCCACTTTTCAGCCATCATTCTCGGCCCATGCTCGAGCGAACACGGTGAAAGAAGGCAGACCCTGGCTCTTATACATATGGTAATTGGTCTTTGTGTGTAGCCCAGAAATGAAAAGACCGAATTTGCATCATAATCACCAGCTTCAAAATAGCCCCCACTTTGAAAAGAGGCAACGGGAATGTAGAAGGGTGAGTAGAGCCGCATGCCACCGAACAATCAGCCTTTTCACCGTGTAATTCAAAGTACGCAGGGCCACAAACTGAGAATTTGCAGTTTGGCAGGTGGCCTTCGCGGCCAAGCGAGGCTGGAATTCTAGGAGTCAGCTTTCGGAAAGAAATTCCCGTCGTCAAGGGGTTAAGCACTTGGAAAGCCTCTGAAAGGGAGAAACATTCACACAGTGCCAGTGGTGGTGGTTAGGCAGTTTGTGATCTCAAGTGTCTACGGTCATTCTACAAATTTGCAGTACAATTTTTTAATCTCCTTGTCACGTCAGACGTATAATTTTGTAAAAAATCTCCAGTTCCCAAGAGTGATTGATCAATACAAATTACCGGGTACCTGCCAGACAAATAAAAACAGTAGTAGTGTAAGGTCACTGGTATTTATGTGTCAACTGACACAGGTCAGGTGTAACAGACCCAAAGATGTCAAATGTTTGGACCCCAAATTTATAGAATGACCCACAGATGCTCGGGATCATGTTACCATGGTTACTGGCACTGTTGGAGTGTCTTGAACTTGGAGAAGCTTTGTAAGGACTTAAACATGTACACATTATGTCAGTATTGGACCATAATGACCTCTCACACTATCGTTTACATGCATCTACTCAGTAGGTCTTTTGAGCATTAAAACCCTCCTATATAGAGTTGCATTCTTGACACAGTAGTCCTTTCAGTCAAAATCAGTCAAATGATATGATATGACATGTCTATGTACTGTACAGGGAGAAGTGGAAGGAATTTTTGACTGTGTTACAGCAAATGGAAGGTTATTTTAATGTGACTCTCCTTTCCCTAAAGGGTTGGTTACTGCTTGCAGCTGCGGTTACTCTGCCTTAGGGTAAACCCCTGTTCCTTAAAAGATGCATGTACACGTACGGTGTTGTGTGGAAAGTGTCAACATTTTGTACTAAGCTTTTCAGGAATTTGTCCAAGAGTACACTGTAGCTCTCTGAGTTACCTTCTGAATATGCTTCATCGTGATCGTGCAGGGCCTCAAGGGTTGCAGCCGCTGTGCCGTACCTATTGGGTGCAAAATGGCTATCGCCATGGGAACTGTTGCTGGGGCCAAAGGTCATTGCAGCTGCTCTGTCTGATGCTTTCTCCACTTTCTGCAAGTTAAATTTCAGAGTAAACGGAATCTATTAATCTAGCGAAAGCAAAACACTGGCACATTGTTTAGACACAGATAACACTATGATAGCAATGAAAGTGCGGTTCTTGAATGTCTCAACTTCTGGGAAATAGTTTGTGTGCATGTAAGATAGAATGAGGGCACTGTGGTATTCTTATGGGATAAAAATATTCCTGTCTATTACGGTAGTTCCCGGTTTATTGACCACTTCCTGCCGGGGGTCCTGGTTTTGGACAAAAGAGCTGGTCTGTGTTAACAAAAGACTGTACTTGGAACAAAGGACCTGCTGCTGGGAATTGCGATCATTTTTCGACTTCCATTTTTTGAAGGTAATCCGGCACTGTTTTGAAACAGTATACCACTGTTTTGGGCATAACGTGCCCTCGGATTAGCACCGCGGACAAAAGGGCTCCAGGGCCCCATTGATGAGCGACACAGCGCCAGAGCTCGCTAATCCAGCTGCGTATGAAAAGATGCTACTGGCATTCACCGGAACAAAGGAAATTATGCAACACCTCACAATTCTGGCTCTCTTTTACAGGGCTGCAGGCCTGGACTGAATACTTGAATGTCAATGAAGGTTGCCTGTCAGAATAGAGTACCCACCAGACAGTTGTTTGTGTGGGTGTAAACATCCAGTAAATGAACACATGAATTTTTGAAGAATTTTGACAACGGAAAATCTTGAAAAGGTCCCGTCATCTCATCCCGCTCAAGAAAAATCCACCCAGTAGGGAGTGGTTAACCTTTTTAGTTAACAACTTTTCAAAAAGCCAGTAAGTTAAAATAACACAACAAAGTAATGTGATGTTGATATTTCATTTCCATCAACCTCTTTGGCGGGTACATTGTATCCAGTCTGCTCAACATTTCTTTCAAGGTCCCGGAACGTCCCCTTACATATGGTCCAGGCCAGGAATTGAACCTCAACCAACATAGGCATAGAGGCGAGCGCTTTCTGTGTTCAACTGCACGTACCTGTGCTGTCCATAATTAGATTGCCTACCTTGATCCATTCTTGAATGTCATCAGCTGCTGGGGCTTGCGTCTTCTTCTGTGTGAAAGTTAACAATCAATACAAACAGAATCTCGTGAGCATTCAACAGAGAAAGGACAGATAAGACTAGTGCGCCAATGTTTCAAGTTATGCTGACATTGTTGCAATTACCAATATTACATCAACTCCTGTATCTTGGGCACCCCATCTGGTGGTTTGGACGAGTTTGGCAGGTGGAATCTGAAGAGTTTCCAGTTGCCAGGATGAGCACAGATCCAGATTAAGTTTTTCCACGGTGTCAACTGGCCCAAGTCCGACAAAGCACTTGCTGAGTACATGTACAAGTACATTCAGTCAGTGCAAACGGCAAGATGGGTGTGATTGGTCAAGCTTTGGGATCGTGTAATTTCTGTATGATCAGCACGATCAGTTGAACTTGCTGTATGATCATCATGATCAGTTCACCTTGCTGTATGATCAGCACGATCAGTTGACCTTGCTGTACAATTTGTTGACATGGTTGATGAGGCTACCTGATTGTGTTATGCCCCAACCGGCCAGCCAAGCTGGACCGGCCAAACTATAGTTACATGTAGCTAACTTCTATAGAAAATTTCTCAGTCATCTCCTACATGTAGTTTATGCAGCTCGGACCTGACAAAATTCATTAAAAAATGCAAGTACAAGTTACCAATAAAAGAAATGAAATTAAGACATGGCATGGCACACACTGGCATTCTATTCTGTAGTTGGGCCAGCCCAACTATGATGGCACTGCAGTTGAAACTGTCCCCCAAATGACCCAAATCTTGGGCCAAACAAAAGCCTTCTTCATCATGGGTTCAGATTCTGGGGAATGAGGAAATATAGGCTTAGCCCCCCCCCCCCCACTTTTTGACTGAGGGAGGAGGGGATTACCAATATTATGGGGTTCATTACCATTAGCACCCTGTTCCTGTAATAAAGAAACAAAGTCCACTTTCTCAAACTAACATTTTGACCTTAAGGAAGCATTCTCGATCCTGATAGGCCTAGTTTAGGTAAATTTTGACAATATTTACATGTAAGCAAGAAAACTTCAAACTTCTAAGCCGAGTTTGGCAAAGACAACCACTCAGTCGAATGACGCTATTTTTGTTTTTCGTCTGGTTACCCGACTCAGGCTTTTTGGATTCATCAAAACAAATCTCCATCCAGGTCAATGAACCAGACTACATTCGCTTATTTGGCGTTCACAGCTCTTTTTGGGCAGTCATGTTGGCTGCCGTTTTACCCAAAAATCTCTCTCAAAACCAAAAGCCTGTTCCTTTTTCTTTCTGATATGAAAGAGAACATCACCAATAACTCCTTTAGATAAGTTATTTTGAAAAAGTAGAATTTTTCCCTTATAATAGGAACGGGGTGCTAAAGGTAATGCACCCCAATATCATCATCCTTCCCCCTCCCCCCACTTTTCAAGTCCCTGATTTTATGTGCACCCCTTTAAGGTTTTGGTTAAAGTGGGACTTTGGGCCACGTGGCATGTCACACTCAGCGCAAGGCTGACCTTTCAGAAATCATCCCCCCCCCCAACATGTGAGATGAAATCTCTGCCATTGTTCTTCAGAAATCAATGTAATAGGCCTACATGTATCAAGATTAATCACTACATGCGAGACCGTAATCCGTGTTGTCACCAGGTCCTTTATTTCGCCACTTACACTATCAACTGACTATTCTGTAAAAACCAATCAAACTTGACAATAGGTGGCGAAATTAGGGACATTGTGATTATACTGTCACGCGCATTAGGCCTACCAGTACTACTACTAGGCCTACCATGACTTCTTCAGTTATTGATCTGTCTGTATTTTCACAGCTAAATTTGATTTTTTAGAACATGTTAGGCCTAGGATTATCACTTTCTGATGGCTAGTAGAAACTGCAAGGGAAAATTAGTGATGTATATGATGGAACTAGTCTTACCGACACACGCATCATGGTTAAATTAATACAGTACGTATATTAGTAGGACGTGTACATACTTTTGCATTCGAATTCGTGCTGCCACCCGGCGTGTCTTTTGTGGACCACCTTTTCCAACGATATAAGTCGGCATTTCTGCTTGCCATCGTTAAAACAAGTTAACATTTACCGCCTTTTCACATCTACATACTAAGTTCATCTCAAAAACAGAAGCATTTCTGTGTGACAGAAGCGGTAATTCCACAATATTCTTTCAACGGTCGCGGTGCTGGCAGGGTGACGGCTTCCCTCGCCATTTTTGTTGACAAGGAATTTATGACGGCTGTTGCATGATGTAATAATTTTTCACGCCCCCATCCCACGTGAACCGATGACCTGCCGATGCCGGGGGAAGTACATGTGAAATGACACAGTCGTAGATGTGAAATAAAGATGGCGACGTCCACGGCCGCGGCACTTTGCCGTTCACATTTTTTGAGGTACGTGCCATGGTGTAGGCTTAGGCCAAGACAAATTTTAGCCTTTGGGGAAAGAGTTTCACATGCGGACATCACTTGACATGCTTGACGCCCTTTACACAAAAGATATGAAACTAGTATAAAAAAAATGTTTTCATAGTAGGCCCCTAGGCCAAGATATTTAACTTTTTTTCTTGTAGGCCTAGGCCTAGTTGTACAAAAGTTGTAGGCCTAGGCCCTACAGCCTACTGTTGTCAGTTGGAGGCCTGGGCCTAAGCCTACTTAACTTGTAAACTGTAAGGTTCTTCTTTCATGTCTTTCATCATGTTTGTGTCTTTCTTCTTCCATTGTTCTAACATCACTTAGTAAGTCATGCACCAATCATAGGAGCCTACTTGAAGACTCAGGTACACTAAAATGAGAAGCAGTTGGAGTTTCAGAGGTGGGAGGAAAACCTCAGAGGATTATTCTGGGTAAAACCCACGGAATCGGTAGGGACTGAAAACCCAATCCATGTGGACCGAGCCGGGAATCGAACCCAGACTGCAGAGGTAGAATGCAGGAAAAAAAAACACTTGGATACACCAACCTGACTCCCCGGGCTACTGCTGTGGGTTCCGTCGTCCGCCGCAATGGCTGCACTCCCATGAACCATCGAGGTAGAAATCCTCCATGCACGAATGCATGAGCACGGCGGACGACGAACCCCACAGTTCTGCAGGGTAGGCCTAACAATGGACGTTGCTGTTGAGTATTGGCTGATATTTTTGAGCGACGTCCGTGTACTTGTAGTACTATTACAAATGACATTTTCTATAAACATTGAAACAGTCATGACAGTAGGCTGACTGGTGAATATTTGTCACATCCATGTTGTAATCAGCTATCACTCAGAAGTAACGTATGATTGTTAAAGAAGGGGGCCTGGGCTTCATGATTTCTGTGATTGAAATAACAATTTTTAATAGAAATTCTTAAATGCTTTACCTACAGTTGTGTGTACCAGTTTACCTCTCAAATGGCCTGGGGTAAATGTGACAATAGAGAAGGCAAGATTTTTGGCCTGCGTGCTAATCTTGACCCGTACATGTATTCAGTATGACCTGAAATATATTCCTACATGTGTAAAATTATTGAAACCAACTTCATTCATGTCATTTTATTAAACACATCTACCTTATCACAATAGTGGAATTTGTGCTCAGGTGCAAATTTCTGCGTAGGCCTATTGTGTCCAACTTCCGAGTATCCCCAACTACATAAAAACCATACATCTGTAAATCATAAATGATCAAAGATCTTCCCAAAGTTTCACCTGACATGCTTGACCAGTTCAGCTTTCCCTGAGAACAATTAACATTTGGTTGCAGACACGTTACCTCTGTGACGTCAAAGTTCTACCGGCAGTCTGTGGCAGCTCTACTCAGCAGAATTAATTTGGCCAGTTCATATTGAGACATGATGTGTCATATTGAGACATGATGTGTCGTATTGAGACATGATGTGTCATATTGAGACGTGATGTGTCATATTGAGACGTGATGTGTCATATTGAGACGTGATGTGTCATATTGAGACATGATGTGTCATATTGAGACATGATGTGTCATATTGAGACTTGATGTGTCATATTGAGACGTGATGTGTCATATTGAGACGTGATGTGTCATATTGAGACGTGATGTGTCATATTGAGACGTGATGTGTCATATTGAGACGTGATGTGTCATATTGAGACATGATGTGTCATGACATGCATTTTACTCACCGCAGCACTAGCAAATTTGTAATATTTTATAAACATGTTCTGATTTGTCATTGCAGAATCTCTTGCCTATGCACCAATGTAGCAAGGAGTTTCTCCACAATGAACGGGCCTCTTTGTTTCAGAGCAACACAGCTATTGTGGTAAGTGTGGCCACTGCGGATCAAGTAGAAGTTACCCTACTTGTCACCAGATCTCTGTCTCCTCTGCCATATCTAACAGTAGCAACAGAATTGAACAGAAGACAATAAGTTTCTTGAAAAATTGATGGAATCCAAATGATACGTCGCATATGAATGTACAGTTGTTGCATAGAACCAGATTCTCAACAAAATGCAATGGGAACCAGTTCATTTGGGTAGGGCTGAGTCAATTCGAGTAATTCACTATTCAAATATCAGACCTTTTATTTGATCGAATATCCGAATATTTGGTCGTACCAACAGGCAGATTGTTGATGAACAAACCATATACAAAATCAGTTGCAATAACATGTTTTGTACATTATGATCAATATGGGAACTGGTTTATTTGTTGGAGGGGAATACTTCTTTAATTAATACATGCTGAATATTGCAGATTTCATGTATGATCAGACTTCAATTCCATCTCAGTAAATTGAGGCCTCCTAAACTTAAACGGTTACTTTGGTGACATTTCTCTGGGCTGGTAGTTGCTCATCAGTCAGAATGGTGATGGGCTGCCACATTTGCAGTGGTTTGGTTTGTGATATTTTTTACTGTCGGTAGCGCGGAGCCGCCAAAGAAGAAGAAGAGAGTTGATCCCAAGCTGGAGATGATGAGGCAGCAGAGGATGCTGAAGAGGATGCGGAAGATCCAGTTCAAGATGGGCGACCCCGAGCTCAAGCCCATCGAGGAGTTCAGGTCGGACAAGAAGCTCCTCCTGGACGAGAGGAGGTGAGGAGGGCGAATCGTGAAACTGTCGTCAGTATGCAGGGTTTCTGCCTAATCCTTCCCCCAGGCAACATTAAAAGCTACCCGTCCGCTCCCAGCAACATTTGCGACACTGACACCCCTTGGTGCCGTCTGAGCCCATGCTGCCATTGTACCCAGTGCTTTGGCTGAAATCTCAAGATTAATTCATCAAGTTTAAAACTTTGTCCAGTATTGGAAGGTTTGTATAGACAGCCTGTCCTCGGTGATTTTGGTCTGTCTTCAGGACAGGTGACTCCAATGCTAGTGTGACCGTTCTCACCGCTCTCATCAGCACAATGACCGTCACTCTCAATGTCATTATTGCTGTTACCGTCCAAACCAAAACACCTTTTTACCTATTACCGCTATATTCTACAAACCTCCCTTGTTCTTTGTTCAAGCATGACCCAAGAGGCCAACAGAGAGGACTGGTGACTGTTGAGGGTGGGAAGTTACGTGTAATTTGAAAAACGTTTAAAAAATTTTCCCCTTATCATTGAAACTTGTAGATAATCCACCCTTACCACAGTGTCGTCAAAAACTGGAAACATAACAAATTGCATGCAATGTAAGTAGTTGACACAAAGTTGCCGTGATAAATTCACGGTATTCTTTCCACATGACCGAGTACTCAGTGTGCTCCGCGTCAAATACGCATATACTTGCGCGCCTATGGGGCAAGTACCAAAAACACGCCCTCTTTCGTTCCGCTCGGAGCGGATTAAGGTGCCAAAGGGGGATTGCCGCTCATTCAAAAAAGTATCATCTCTCCATCAGGCAGTCAGAAATTGCTACATGCAAATGTAGGTATCTTAGATGGCAACGCACTCCTCCATACACTTTTAAGCACGCAAACTGTCGAGGACCGGTTTTCATGTGGAAAAGATTGGCTGGGGAGGGTAGGAAACAAGCTTTGTTCCTTGTATGAGTCTGTCTTCCGTGATGCAGTGATTTAATTTCCTGTAATTCCATCGGTTCTGTGTGGTTTTCATTCGTTATTGCAAAAGGCAAAATTGGAGCAAAAACAAAAGGGATAAGAATCAAATGAAATGTCAGAGACAATTTTGAAAACAGGATGGAAGTTGGGATTCCAGAATCAAGCAGTACTTGCTAGAGAGGCTCCACCAATCTGTCCTTTCCCTGTGCAGGAAGCGAGAGGCCCCAGACCTAACCTACGAAGAGCAGGAGAGACGAGCGCTGCTACAGAAGGATTGGGCCCGGCACAAGTTCCAGGAGCACGTGGCCGAGACCCAACGCATCCGAGACCTCCTCAAGGCGCAGGAGAAGGCGCTGCGAGAGCTCCGGGCTGAGTCGGAGGAGCTCTACCAGCAGGCCGTCCAGGTGGACCAGGGCCTCTTCCCGTTTGAGGTAACGGGGCCGACATACACACCCCCGATCCCTGGCTACGCCAAGACCAGCCCAGACGGGGAGTACGTGGACATTTCCAAGCAGTACAAATGAGTTTAATGTTGGACTGTCTTGTACCCTTGCCTTTTAGCAGGGCTTGATTTCATGGGGCTGGTAAGCTGCAAATGTCCATAGTTTATTTGGTTAACCCTCAATAGTGTGAAGGTCCTATATTTTGATGGTTTGCTTGTCTGAAGGTTTATTTTCTGGTTTGATGGTCCGACAACGCATTAGTCCAAAGATTCACTGGTCTGAAAATAGATTACTGTTTATAAATCCTACAAAGGTTCAGTAGACGGGAATCAACAACAAGCTTGTATTGTCAAAAAATAAAATATTAATGGTTTAAGATGGGTCTGAGCCAAATTCAGACTTTTGAATTGTTGGTGCTGTTCAGATTAATGAGCCTCGGGACTATTTGATGTTGTGTTGGTTTTTGGTCTTTTGAACCTTAGAATTGATAAACTGAACTTTTCTAAATTTTTGCTATCTAACCTTTGGACAAAAAAATCTATAGATTATTGAACCTTTGGACTAAGGAATCTTTTGTCCATTGCACCAGATTTTCTAATGAACTCTGGTTGTAAAAAATTTGTGCAATCCAATTATTGAACCTTTGGACCGATGAACCCTTGAACTGTCTGCCTTGGGCAGAAGCGACCCCAGATCAGTTGAAAAGGTCCATGTTGGTGGGGAGTGTCCATCATATTGGTGTAGGGATCCGATCGTAGCGTATGCTTATCATAGTGGGTTGTGAACCAGCAAAGTGCAGTTCCCACCAAAGGAGGCTCCAGTACTAGGAAAATTGTGTTGTGTATTGGTCCTGCTTTGGGCAGATTGAATCCTTGACCATCAAGCAGATGCTCCTTACATGTATGTATGTGCTAAGCAAACATGAAGGTGGGAACCAGTCCCAAGAAATATGCAGTGCCTGACAATTTGGCTGTTCACCAACTTTTGCCATGTCCACATTACTTGGCTATGGCTTAAAAATTACACACAAGTCCAGGCCAGTGGCTGCAGCCATGCAGATCCAACAGAGTCGTGTGTAATTCAAGCCGCAGCCAAACAATTTGAATGCAGCCTCCCAGCTGACCATTTTGCTTCCATGTAGTAACTATTAAGATGGTTTGGAAGACCTTGCAGGTCAAGAGTGAAGGCCGTGTTGAATATTCAGATATTCAAATTTAAACATTCAAATATTTGCTGTATTGATATCAGTTGTAGGTTAGTTACTTGGTTTCTAATTACTGTTCCCTGTTATTGAGTATTTAGAAATCAAATGATGGTGAATAAAAATAAAGAGAAAATTCCCACTCTTTGGTATCAGAGTTGCATTTCACATTTTTTAATTTGTTGAGAAATTGATCATTTCTCGCAGCAAGCAGTCCATGTGGTTGTTCAGAAAAGTGAGAAGTTATTATGATCATAATTTTAATGTTGATCATTTTTCTTGCTCAGTTGGAACAACCAGTAAATTATTCTGACATCGAATTATTCAATTTGACTGGGCCCAGCTCTGCTTTGGCCCAGCATCCTGCATTACTGCATCCAGCATTTGTTCATGCTGGAGGAGTGCCATGGGAGTATCTCAGAAGATGTTTATCAGATGCTAGTTCTACATGGGCGCACAGACTTTCATATGATCATGGATTGGTCATGTCTGCACCTTTAGCAGTGGCACGGGTGGCTCGTGAGTAAAGTGGTGCTCTCTTCTTGCCACTCAGGTGACTCAGGGTTGATCGCAGCCCGGGCCATTTGCAAGTGCAGTTGTTTGTTGATTCTCTCCTGCGCCAGGAGGTTTTTGCTCCATGCTCTCTGGCTTTCCTCCCTCATCCACGAAACAAAGGAACTCTTTTGATGCCTGGCTATATTCCGTGGATTAACATGGTGTTAAGCAAGGCTGTAAGGGTAAGTAGGACCCCGATAAATAATTTGGAAAAAAAAAGTCGGCTTTCGTAAATACATCAAGGGGTCCGAAGCGTGTTCGCATCAAAAGTGAAATGTTTCTAAGATGTTTTTACCACTTTGTGCTTTATGCTGTCCATTTTCAAGATCATGTTGTACTTTTTGGGTAGCTTCTTTCTTTTTTGGGGGGGGCTATAGAAGTACCACACACACTCACACAGGAAAAGAAAAAGGCTTGAGGGGTCGTTTCTCCTCGGTGCTAAGGACGTCTTGCATGCACTCTGTCACTCAAAATTCGGCTGTTATTCTGAGAATCATTTAAGGCAGTCTTTCCAGAATAATATTCTCTCTCAAAAAAAATACAGAAATATTCTTTATAATTGAATCCACCAAATGAGGTAAGCTCAAGTTACACATTAGCAAAGAAGTATTGAAATCCAGTGAACTCTTTCTACATGTGAATACTTGAACATGTCTTACTATCCATGAAATTAAGCTGTATCTTGTAAGTTGTAAAATGCACAATTCCCATAGAATTGTGGAATTCCCATAGAATTTTTTGGAAAGGGAGACTACAGTTAGTTTTATCTATAACAAAAATTTTTCTTCTTGAGACTCGAGTATCTATGAAAATGTACAAGTACAAAAAATACCACATCATCCATGTTATAAAACACAAACAATATAAATAATCAACAGATTAACAATTGTATACAGTCGAAACAAAACTTTAAATTAGGTAAACAATGGCCAACTGTATTATCACATACTGCAGAGGCGCATCTATCTATTTTATTTTCCTGAGAAAATTGAAGAGCAGATATAACGAAAATCCCACATACAGGTACTTTTTTCATGTTCCATGATTTAATGCATTGAACCTTGCTTTCAGTGGATTTCAGTTCGCTGCTTATCAGAAAATTCCCAAATACAGGTAATTTCAAATTAATTTCTGCAGAGGGACACCCAGGGTGCACCAATGTTTCCAAGGGTGCTGGGAAAGCAGCAGTCATGTGCAGACTTTTTCAATTTGAAAGGGGTGATCTAAGGGGCAGAGACTTCTGTTAGTGGGAGGGGGGAGTTCTGTCACTGGTTTCCGGACAGAGAAGGATATTGAAAAAGATTCCTGGAGATTTAAAGCCAATCATGCATCAGAAAGTGACGTTTGAAATGGTTTTAACCATCAGGTTTTACTGACTTCCTGTCAAGATCTGAAATCACAAAACCACAAATTTTTGTGCTCCAATGCCAAGGGAAACGCTGACCTCCTGAGGACATCAATGGTGTGTCAAGGATTTGCAAAGTTTTAAGTATGGTTGTAAGGTAAATCATCAAATATTGCTATGCTAATATGGAAAATCACAATGCATCAGTAGTTTGAAAGATTTTATGGGAAAAAGAAGGTTTTGAGGACGTGCACACTGAACTTGGTTTTCTAACATCTGTACCGTGTCTTCACTTTTAGTCCATGATTTACAAAGGGAACAACAAAATGAACATAAGACTGAGTATAAGTATCAAGGTGCTAAAATATAGGCGTGGCTTGATGCTTGCACTGGTGACTGTAGTGGGTGGATGCGTAGTCGTTGGGACATCTGACTGAAGTCTGTCTCCGTATGTGTCCAGCAGGGTAAGGATGACGCCGTTGGTCCACCCAAAGCCAGCCTGTTAAAGGGATAAGACAATTTTTTAATATCATAAGCTATATAATGTGAGTTCCAATGCATCATGGGATCGACTGGAATTGTGACTGATGTAAATTATCGGTATGATAGTTGCCGGTGTTTTAAGAACTGCAATAGATTATTTGCAGATTGGATGTGATGGGATGGCTCGCGGTGAGCCCAGATTGGGTTTATTAGACTTACATGGTGGAATCTGGCTGGATCATGACGAGCTTGCTACTTGGCTTGTAAGTTGTATGTAGCTTGAAACGGTTGGCAGCTTGACAATGTAGGCTGCATTTTTCTTTGGTTCAGTGGTTGCAATGAGTTGGTAATTTGGTTACGGTTAATGCTTTAATGAGATAATTTCAGTTTTATTTTATGTGATTCTCCAGGGACCATTTTTCTTTCGCGTGCATGCTCAATATTACGAAATACATTATTGTTGATAGTTACATGATTATTTTGTACATACCTGCACTCCATACTCTCCCCCGTGGCCTGGAACACCCTGATTGGTCACATCATACTGTCAAAAGACAACAAATATTGAATATTCATGAACAGCCTGTTCGTTTTATACGATACCATCATGGTCCGCTAGATCAGTTTCTTCTACTTTATGAGAAATGAAGCTCACCTTTTCGTACATGACTTGATTCTCCTCGTAGGCCCGGTAGTTGGTCAGGGTCCACTTCTGGGCCAGGTCAAAGGCCAACTGCTTGGCCTCCTCCAAGCTACTGTTGGCCAGTGCCTCAATTAGCATGTGCTGGAGAGGAGGCCACGCGTTCGGGTAGTCCCACTGTTGGCCTGTGTTCTGCTTGGAAGTTGGCACGCCCCCTGGATGGTCTAGAACACCCTCTCTCTGAAGATAAGATCAAAAATGAAAATGTAACCTTAAAATATGGGGAGAAGAGGAACAAACCCTCCTAGATACACCGTTAGATAGGATAACAAGACCAAACCAGTGCCAACATTTTTATCCTGGTAATTATCATTCCAGCCCTGTGAATTTCTCCACTGTCGTGAGCTTGTAACGCGCAAAGTTTGTGAAATGTGGATAAACTGTCCTCGGAAAATCCAAGTTTTGGTACTACACGCCGAGAAATGATGATGTGTTTATTTACCATACACGGGTGCAAAATGCTAATGGCCATATTATACAGTGTTTTCTATGACTCCGCTGGAAATCTGTGGCTTTTAATAATATGGCTTTGTCTAGGTAGGCCGACATGTACATGCCAAGATTAAGTACAATGTGTATCTGTAAGACGATAATCTCGAGGGGAAACCTTTAGTTGTGATTAAATATAGTCAAAAGCAAATATTATTGTTGAAAATATTAGTACCTTCAAATAATTGATAACAGCTCTGTCAATCTCCTCTTTTTTGCCCGCGTCTTCCCCGTAACAGCCCACCCACATCGGCACGATGCTCGACAGGTAGAACTTATTGTTGTTGGCGGACGACTTCAGATCGTAATCAAGCCACGCGCCGGTCGCGTCACTCCAGAAGATATCGCGGATCGCAGCTCGTCTTGCCTGGTGGGCGGCGCTGAATTCGGCGGCTTTTGTTGCATTACCTGCATGTTAGCAACATGATCACCAAATTCTCAGGAGATTCTGGTGTTAAGTAATGGAGCCACCGTCATCCATACCGCAGAAAAAGTCAGTTCCTAGTTTGGCATTAGCTGGGGCATTGCTTCTACCGTAAGGGACCTCCTATCGTGCATTAATCAACTGCCAAGATTCAGTGTTATACGTACAGTCTACTAAGAATGGAATGCTGGCAAAACTACCGGTTCTTCAGCGTACAGAAACTGTTGTTGGCTACATAATGCCAATGGTCGTTTGTAATATTAAACAAGTGAATGGGGACGCCATTTTTTTAATTGGCGCGCTATTCATGTATAATGGATGTCACAGGATTGAAGAAAGCTGCCTAAAACTTGTTTTTTTTCGAGTACCGACATTTAAGATGATAGGGCCTATCTAAACTTCAAGTGAGCGAGGAAACTGTCCGCTCCCCCATGTGATTAATTTATGTTTCATGTGACGATATCATCGTCAGGGCGAACCAGGGCGACAGATGGTCCGCTCGACTGACCCTCTGACCAACCCCTACCCCCTCATTACGACCGTCAGCTCGCCTATACCTGCCCTTTCGTAGAAGTCGGCCAGCAGTTTCTCGTTCAGGCACAGGACGCTGTTCAAGTCCACCGGCACTATTTCCTTGGTGCGGATGGAGCGCAGCGTGCCCTGCTCGCCGAACCACCTGCCGGAGAAGTCCCACCCGCTCTCGGCCGCTGACGCCAAGTTGGAATATACCTCCGCTGCTTCAGCTAAAAATAAATTCAATGTCAAGCAAATCCAGTCCTGTTTGAAACCCATTTTAATGCATTTCCTTTCTGTTTCGAAAGAGAACTGATCTATAACCTCAGATTTATAAGTAATCATAATGATTTTTCTCATAAGTTAATGGCGAACGGTTGTGGAGGTAGGCCTGCGCGCTTCATGTTTATACAAACCTATTTATAGCTTTAAAGAGGACCTGTTTTGCTTTTGCGCCAAATTAAATGAAACACATGAACATGTGTATCAAAGTCTTACATAACAGACATTGGCTGTCGTCATTGATAATGCCAATACGGACTCATGAGTCAGCTTTCTCGTTACCTTCAGGAAGTCCAGATGCAGTTTCCACGTCTTCTCTATACGACTCTGGTCTGTTCAAGGGAGAAACAAAGAAATCAAGTAATAAACCACCCCAGTTACAGCTCAGATTCAGGCCAGATTTTTTTCCAGGAGAATTGCCATTGTGTAGTTCTCGCACTTTGCATTTTTGTCTTCCAAAAAAACTCGGTCTTGCATTCAAAGTTGCACACAAATCCGAGTTGACTTTTTCTATTTGCTCTACGTTTGTCAGTTTTCTGTAGTGCATTTTGCCGCACCAACGGAAAATTCCAGTTGACTTGATGGAATTTCACTGGACGAGTAATGTTTCGCTTCTAAATATGTTCAAGTGAAAACTAGATTATGTTTAAATGGTAAACACATTTTTCCAAGTGGATCTTTGGTTGTATCTTTAACAGCCCACCTGGGTTTTCCCATGAAGACGTTGTATCGATTCAGCGTGTGCGTAGTGGAGCTGCCGGGCCTGGTGACATCCACGGACCGGTTGGCCATCCAGAACTCGTACTCCCTCTGTAGGGACGGGAGGATGGATTGCACGAAGGGGAAGTCCCCGGTCGCCTTGAGGTACTCGCTGACAGAGGGAATGAGGAACGGAGGCTGGCTTCGGCGCTCGTAGTAAACCCGATTCCCATTGGGAACAAAACCCAGCCTTGGGTAAAACAGAGTGAAACAAACCTCTGAATGATGTACTCGGACTTTTTTCTCGTGTAGGCTTGTTACTGTTTTCAAGCCGTCAAAAGACAACTCAATCAAGCTCACAGATGAAACACACATGAAAAACTGGGATCCAAGTCTGGAGAAGCACTCTAAATCGCTCCGCTACCGTAATGTAAGAAGCATTCTCAACAACGTGAGGGACTTTTTGTAAATTCTAAGCAAACCCAAGAGGCCTTGTAATTTAATTAGTATATTTAATTAGTACTCGGAAGTCAGAAAATGATGGATTACAGGAGGTATTGTTTGATATGTATCTGAAACTTTGATGAATTGGGCAGTGCTCAAAGCTAACTGCCTTGGAATTAAACTTAGCATTAAGGAATGTGTTATGTGTTGATTAAGTCTAAAAACCCTTCAGCCAGAAAAGCATATAAAGTGCCCAAATTATTCCAGTCAGCAAAGTTCATTGCGATAATGCCACAACGCATTGGAGAAAGCACATACATGTACTTACTTGTCAACTATGGAGGCGAAGTTCAACAACATCCCCTTTACCGTGTTCGTCATCTCGGAAAGGAGCAAGCCCTTTATAATCCAGTACGAATCCCTACAGAAAAATATTGCTCGCATAATTATGTAACCCTATCGTGGCATCTTCAAGTCGAACGGTGCCGCTTTTCAAATTTTCAAAACCAACTTTCGCTCCTTACATGTCTTTTAACAATAACAGATCTCTGTCTCTAATGATTGAAATGCTCGAAATAACATTCCACTGCGGAAAAAAAACATGGGTAGGTATAAAAAAATATTATTTAACCAATAAAATACACTGACGAGATCCGACTCATGAGCTTTACTTTCAGGCTGATGGTTCTTGTTATACACTAGCGGCTATTTAAGAATGGTTTACCAGTAGTAAAATTCCCTGAAGCGTCCTCCCGGAACGACAAACGGATTGTCCACGGACATGAGGGAGTAACGTTGAGCGTTGTTCTTCACGTCGTCTGTGATCTGGTACAGTCAATATACGTGAGTTGAATTGTCATCGACTTGTCAATTTCCAGGAGCATGATTAGGCCTACTCCATGGATGCATTCTGCTTAAACGTTAAGCCGCATTTAAGACCCATTTCCATACACCGGTAGGCCCTTTTCCATTCGGTCAAAGTTCAAGATTAACAATATCATATTACATGCTCCCTTCTTTTCCCCTTGTTTCCCTTCTCTCTTCAGGAGAGGGGTTACCTTGGAAAAAGAAATCAGTAAAGTGTATTTCAACATTTCCCTCAGTAGAGCGACTGTACGTCTTGTACCCAGCAAAATACGGGACGGAATGGTACCCCCCCCCACACACACACACATATGTCCAAACTACCAAACACATCTCCTAAAACTGAGATTCTGTTCCACAGTGCCAACAAAGGGGGATCTCTCCGTTTCCTCTTGCTTCAAATGGGCGTATCATGAGCTCTCTCCTTGTCGAGTTGAAAAAGAACCTAAATATTTAAATAATTCAGGAAGTGTTTGATTTCAAGTACGCTTCAGTTTCAAACTCACCTTTCTGCCAAGGTCTTTCCAAAGGTCATTCAGATCAGAGGCCCAGGCACGAAGCTTTGTGTCGCGGATGTTACTGAACATCGAGGGGCTAGTTAGTGTGAATAAAGATAAGATTCAGTCAAAACGTTCGAGCGCGGAATTTACGGCAGTTTGAGAGACCCACCAATATGGAATTATGTGATCCTTGCAAGAATGTAAAGTGAGGATTTAACATCTATAAAAAGAGAAGCGACGGACGGAAAGAAGAACATTTGAAGATCGATCTTAATTTTAAGATTGAAAGATCGGATAAAGCGTTTACAGATTGAGTGAAATTATACAGTTTCTTTAAAGGATGGACAAGCAGCAGACATGTAATTTCACATGATTTTTTAACCTTGGTTTCCAATCGGTGGGCGTCCAGGAGGTGAACTCCGTGGCTGGCCCATCGAAGTTTGCCTCCACAAACCTCTTGACGGCATCTCCGTCTGTCTTGTCAGTCAGGTTTCCAAAAGCAGACAGAACCTTGTCTGAGAGTGTAAAAAAAGGGGAAAAAAATTATACCAAAAAGGGGGGGAGAGAGAAATTTGAAAAGAGGAACCGACTAAGTTTCTAAATAAAACAAGACGTGTTTATATAATTTGTTAATATTACCGTGCTTAAAAGTAGAAAAACAGCTCGTTGTATGATTTCACCAATGTAGGAATCAATGCTGTTCCTATTTACTGACGCCAAATTTTAGACATAATCTCCAATACTGGTCGATTGTGCTATGCACATCACGTTCGATAACTGCATGAGGCTTCAAAGCGCATGCCATGCCATAAGCGTGTAAGGCTGTATCATGTAATATAATCAGCGCAACCAGGCTAACGAGTGCAAATACGGAAAATAAACGTAGAAGTGCTCTCCAAAACATTTGTATCTGATACCTGCATCAAAATAATATATTATGCTAATCAGTTTGGCTTATCGATGTCGGTAAATCACGTCAGTGGAAGCTAGGGCTCGGTATTGCCAAGTTAAAAGCAAAAGGTTTGAAGTGTTAAAGCAAATCAAACTTAAGAAAAACTTCATTAAAAAATAAATAATATTTGCCAACACACCAAAAGAAGACACTTTGCCTACTATGAGACCATATTAAAGTCATGCAGGGCCCATTAAAGAAAGGTGGATCATTGTTTTATCGTACCTGGGTCGTGCAACATGTTGAGGTCAACAAATGTCTTGGAGTCGTTGTACACGTGAGCATCTTGTACCGCCTGTAGCACGGGCCCATCGCAGTAGATTTCACTGTGGGGGGGGGGCAAGAAGGAAGGAGCTGATCTGACAATGAAATGGAAAATTGCTTCAGCCATTCCAGGCCCTAAGGCCACGACTTGAACTAAGGACTCTGGTCTCTGTAGCGCAAGTTATTTGAGTTAAGTCGAAAAGTCACTCTGACTCAAAGAAAGCAACTGCGAAATAAAGCTTCAAATTGTAGCATTATGAATATTTGAGCACAGGTAGTTATCAACTTTTATATTTGCAACGGATAATTGTAAAAAGGAGACTTTGTCCGATTTTTGGCGCCGAGGAGTTGTTAGTTTTTAAATTACGGGTTTTGCTTTTTCACCGACTAATATTCAACACCACTTTGTGATCAGTGTTGCTCGGGACCTCTCGAAAAAACATCACAAGATTGTTCAAAAGTTCAAAAGTATATTGTTTAATAACCTATTGGGTCATTGCTATCAGAAAATAAATAGTCTTTCTGATAACAGTGTGTAGTTGGTGAGTATACTTGACACTAACAAACTCATAATGAGGTCACTCGTGCACATAGAGGCCTTGCACATCGGGAAAAACACTGCAAAAATCCAGTGTTGTAAAAGAACCATTCCAACACTTTTCACCGGTGTTATTTTTTTTCAAATTGTTTCAAAGTGTCTGAGTTACTTTTACATTTCAAAATGTTGGTGTTACTTTTAGCTTCCTCCAGTGCATTGTAACACGTGTAGGTGTATGAAGTAACACCTGCGGTGTGAGACATTTTGGTGTGGTCATCCGATAACATCAAAAAGCGTTTTTTTTTAACTCCAGAGTAGGACCCTCATCTGGTCACTCACAAACTTACGGTACATAGAGATGCGAACTGGTGGCCTTTTTATGCTTTATAACACACGCCTGTGTTCAGCAATGAAAGGGAACCCTTTTTATTTTACCTTGACTCAGTTTTGAGTTAACTTTTCACAATTCTCATCACGAGAGACGTTATAACCGCTCAAATGTTTACGCACGCAAAATGTCTTGGCACTCGTCCAATTTCACTCAAGCTGACTAGGTATATCGGAAAATCCCATGTGACAGCAGGAAGAGTCATGTTATCAATATGGATATTTTAGGCCTACATGTTATGCGCGGAGTCCATAATAAATGACCATACTTTCAAATTTGAAGCACGTTATGACAATAGCAGAACAATTTGTTATTTTAAACATCTCCATGAATAATTATGTCGGTCGGCTACAGACTCATATACGGCGCAGACAGAAAACTCTAGGTTGAAATGTCACTGCAGGATACACAACTATGGGCCGTAACGCTTTCCCGACAGTATCAGACATCATCGTATGCAGCAATTAACTGAGGATGGACTTTCGGCCCAGCTGGCCGCAACCAAAACTAAAATGGTGTCTACGGCTAACCACCTACATTCAGCACAGCAAATTAGTGGCAAAATCCAAAGTCAAAGTCGGCAAAATGTCCTACTCGTCATGTATCTAAAAATGAACCTCACATGCTCAAAGTGAGGAACTTAACTTGTATGTGGTCATACTGAGAACTTCAATCTTGATAAGCAAGCTAAGATAATGGAACAAGTCTGGGGAGACTGAATATTACAAGTGTCGCAGAAGCATATTATTAAGCGAGCCTGCCGGAATACACTTCCTCGAATTTGCAATACACACCCCAAGTCAGTGCCTCATGTGCACGACAATGTTACTGCCCAATGTCCCGCCCTGAACCTCACAGTGCAGCATAAAGCCAACCAGAGACAAACCTGTCGCACGCTCCCACGTCCTTCAGTGCCTGGTCAGCACCAACAGTCGAGCTCGCCAATAGGCAGAAGGCAAACAACACAGTTAATTCAATCCAGCGACTCAATGTCATGGCCAACATGTTACGGACATTAGAAAATGTAGGCAAATGCAGGCTTGCTCGATATTCAGTGTGCCGCACTTTCAATATTAACCACAAGTGAAGGACATATCACGGCCAACCGCCCTATCTTTCTAACTCATACGTTTTATTACTCTGAATCACACAGCCGTATCTTTGAACTCCGATCTTTAAACAGATGGATAAGGAAATAAGTTGCGTAAACATAAAAGAACGTTGTGACTATTGGACAGCCAATTCACAATTTTCAGTACCCGCCAAAGGACAAAATAAAAAACTAGCTGATCCCTAGCAGGACAGGATCACTCAAACCATAAATACTTTACCAGCCACTTTTTTGGTGAGATACAACTACATAGAATCGTTGGAGATGATGTTTTATCATAAACACGTGCAATCAATGCGTGTTTGAGATGAATAACGAAAGGATGGAATATCAGCATACACATTGACACGGAAGCGTAGGACATGGATAGCCCGTGTCATCGAAGTTCCAAGCATTTCCTTACAGGTTACACCACACGAATTAAAGACGCTCTCGGTGATAATGTATTTGTGGCATTTATATTCCTTGGTCGTAATCTCTGTGCGTACGTGTAGGCCTATACGCCCCCCCAACAAGGAATGGTGAACGCCACTGCAGTTAAGAGCTGGCAAGGTTCCAGGAGGATGTACTGAGATTTGTGATCACTCTACAGAAATAGACTGGTTCCCGTCCCGCATGTAGTTTCCTGACGCCTTACAGACGTCCGCTGAACGGAGGCACCGGTAGCGGGAAATGGAACCGGAGGCATCCAGCCGGTTGTATGTAAATGAGGAAATAATCCGTGCTCAATTTACAAGTCAAGCAGGAGCTGATAGAATGTTTTGCCTTTTCTTCTTCGCTCCCAAAACAACTTCACCGTATATTATTTCTTAATCTAAAGTTTAACAAAATAAAATTGATTTGAAATACAAACTGCAGTAAAATAATTTATCGATGATATTCACTGAAAAATAAATTCCCACACTGTGACCAACAGAGAATTAACAAGGACTTGTGCTTGTGTTTAACGCTGATACGGAAATCATGCTTAAGCATTGCTATTGGCTTGACAAAAAATATTTCAAATTGACAGTGCTAATCGCAAAGCTTAAACTGCAGCTAGCTATAATGGTCCCTATTTAAAAGGAACGAAAATGAACCAGTCCATCTACAGAAAGCCGTCGCATGCACTTCGTGGTTTGGAGTTGCAAGTCGGTATTATAGTAAATTCGCTGACACTATTTGTGGTCAGTGACTCAACTACCGGGGACGAGGGAAGCCCCCCCCCTGTGTATGCCCGTGCCCCGGCTGCCCCCCCCCTTGGAAAACTGTGAATAACATCCGTCGTAAAGCCGCTCCAGCTTATTTTCTTGTTGTGCCCCTTTGAAAAAAATCGTAATCCGTAATATGCGCTATATAAGAACTGGCTATTTTTATTATTATTAATTTGCATTTTTCCCTGGTGCTATGAAATGGCAGTAGGCCTATTAATCATAATGATCATGGCATCACACATGTACATGTACATGTATTCCTTGGTCTTCAACCCACCCCCATGAGGTGCAATCAAACCAAGGGTCAAAACCAGACCTGGGTGAGTACAGCTGTGCATTCCGCGTGTCTCACTACAGCAAATCGTGGAATCGAACGTACCGCGAGTGATCACACAGCACCATCCCGCGCTTCTGATTCTGCAAGGGGATCAACGGCCCGTTTATCTTTGCTGTACTGCCTAACAGTGGACCTCACTCAAGAATAACCCCTTTAAGAATATCGTCGATGTTCTCACGAAGTGACAGCCCCCATTGTGCAAAAGAGACGTCCCAGAAAAACTTGTTTTAAAATATGATTTATTTCGTCCCACCTTTTCGACCACTTTTGTTTTATGGAAGGGGGAAATTTTTGCATAGTCATGGAGAGTACGGTTTGAAAAATACCTATCCAAATGAATTTGTTGTTTTGATTAAACTTTAATTAATTAATGAAAGTCTTTTTACACTTTGTAAGACTGTAAAAACCACTTTTTCCCCTATTGCATCATACACATTTATTGTCACTTTGAGATTATCCGCCACGAATCAAACTTATCACCACACGCCCAGGTGTTCATGCTCAACATCGTTCGCACGCATGCAAACACGCATCTTGGCTCGGCCAGAGCTGTTTTACTCTCTATTTTTGCCCTGGCACCGAGGTTTCATCAGTTTGTGAGACCAAAAACACCTAGAGACCGAACTTTTGTCAAATTTCTGTTTACGATAATTAAGAAAGTAAGTAAGACTGCGCCAACCCGTTCCTTGCATCAAAACGAATGCACCTACTAAATGGCCACCAAAACTCCAGATCGGAAAATATCGACTTTTCAGGTTTTCGTCACTTCTTACCGTAACATCATCGACGATAGGGAGTGTTGAATAGGAACAATGGCTAACGATAATTATGGCATATAACAAACCTGACTGTCACACAAAATCAAAGTTCAAAATGATAGCCACATTGTATTTATTAGCATTAAAATTTCAGCATGGAAGTTCAATAATTTCCGCATATTCTGTGCTAAGATAGAGAAAATATCTGTGAATTCTTTACATCAGTGCAGCAAAAATAACTATACAGTAAATTCGATTTTGCAGCTAAACATTCACAAGATTCACGAGATATAAAATCCAGTGACTGCGTGCTCTACCACTGAGTGAACGAAACCTGTTTCAAAAGATAATAGCTACCCCCGATTCAGCCTGGTGATGTTCGAGAGTCGCATCGACCAACAGAATTTGAATGGTTTGGACTAAATACACATGCCAATTCACACAAACGCACAGGACATCGAAACAGTCAATACTTAGTATTGTAGTAACACTGAACCACAGAGATGGAACGTTGCGGTACAGGAGCTATATACGTATGGTTGCATATATATCTCGGTACAGACCTCTTACTAATGAATTCATAATTATGCACGCAAGCGCAAGAATGGCCTTGGCGACAAGAAGTGTGAGCGGGCCCTCACGTAGTTATAACTTTCAAATGAAAACTTAACCTTAACAGTCCCAGATCCTCCGATTATGATTTTACATACACCCTAGGGGGTAAGGGATCGGTGCCAATCAGAACGAAGTAGCTCCAAAATACCCACTCACATCTCGCAAAACTCGTTTAAACAAGTGAGTCCAGACAGAACACTCGAATTTTCATAACATAAAATGTCAGCTGGCGGTATTTCTATAACTTACGTTGTATAAAAGAGGACTTTCTTGGCTTGATGATGATTTTATCTTTTTCTTTTGGCGATGCCGATAATAGTGAATTTTAACTTAGGTCTGATGAGTTACTTATACAGTTAGAACGTGTCGTGCTTTCTCTTCACTTTGTATGAAAGCCCCGAAGGTCCATTCGTGTTTCAGCGTTGGCTATTGAAATTATGGAACGACGGACAACTTTGATATTTTACTTTGAAGACGCGTGTGTTCACTTTAAAATTACATGTACCTTGCCGCTGAGATAAATGAGAAATTGGGAATTCTACAGATAAAGGCTGCTCTTTCCTGAACATATTATCATGAAATGGATCTGAGTATTTCTGCCAGAATCTGCGGTGAGAAAAAAACCTGCCTGCTGATCATCAACTGCTAACTGGTTTTGTTTTCCCACAAATCTATCACGTTAATATATTGCCTATAAACCCTCATAGGCCTATATGATCAGTACTTTTTAACCTACTATACAAAAAATACGGTACAAAAGAATTCATGTTTGGTAGAGTCAAGTTTTTAAACAACATCCGCAACATGCGAAGGTCACTTTCCCAACAACGGCAACAA
This sequence comes from Acanthaster planci, assembly GCF_001949145.1. Next base: position 325,691 of record NW_019091610.1, on the reverse strand, counting down.
GTGACAAGTATGTTATTTCAAAAACACAAGATCTGCCAAATACATGTACCAAATGCCGATCGATACATTCCGGCAAAATCTCCCACCAAAAGGTCCCCAAACCATATGAGAGAAAAATCTGATTATACACCAACATTCCAATTGTACCTGTTACCTCTCTCACGAATTCTGCAAAGTATGTCAGATGACGTCATCCTTCCTGGTACACGCATTTAGATTTGTATGAATAGGGCCTACATTTAGTTTTCATGACCGCGATGGAGACGCGTTGCGGTCAAAGTATCAAAGCTTCGTTTTCTTTTCACTTCTCGAGAGGACAGTGCCTGCAAATTACGGAAAATAATTAAACCCAAAGTTACATGCTCTCATTTGACATTCTCGCGTAAACCTTGACCGAGAAACAGTCAGCTACAGCAAGCTCACCCTGCGCGGTCAGTGCGATGCCGTTAGGGTCGTACAAATCCTGGGCCACGCACCCAAGGAATTCGCCAGTGGAGCTGTACTTATGGATGTGGCCGATGTTCGATTCCTTCCCATGTACGACTACGTAAAAGCTCCCATCCTTGCCGTAGCAAACCCCTCGGCAGGACACTTGGTCCCCGCTCGCTATCACCGGTCTCACCGTGAATATCGATTTGCTTTCGCCGGAGATCTCCTCCACTTCCCCCGTGTCCAGTCCGCTCAGAAGCAGCCTCCCCTCCGGGCCCACGTCCAGGAAGTACGGAGGCACATTCGTTGGGATGGTGTGCAGCAGTCTACCGTCAGTGGGCCGATGCTCGGTGACAACGCGCCGCTCGACGTCCCCGACCAAGAGAGTCCCGTCCTCTCTGACCGCGACGCTGACAATGTTGACCGGTGTCTGGGCATCGATATCCATCGGAGTCGTCACAAACTGAAAGGCCTGGGATCGTCGAGCATCGTAGACTTTGACATTGCAGGTGTTGTCTGCAACTACAAGGCAGTTGTTGACTGAAGCTACATCCCTTGGTGCTGAAATCAATAATCGCAGAAGAAATTTGTTGGTACAGTATAACATTTCGGAAAATGAAGTGACATTACATCGATGCAGTGATAGTGTCATGAATAAACACGCTAGAAATCTCGAGGAAAATTAGATAACGAACAACACAGGAGGTTCGGAAGATCTATTTAAAACCTCATGGAATGGGAGGTAGTCGGCGGTACTTACTATCTGCAAATTTGATAAAGGTCTCGTAAGTCCAATCAGACGCGAAGACAGTGATGCCTCTGGTCCATAAGCCCATATCGGCCACAGCTATTCCCCCGTCAGGACAGACTGTCACTCCTCTAGCGCCGTCAAAGTCCTCCTTGTCAGTGCCACGCTTCCCCACTTTCTTTGTCATTTTCCACCTCTCGACGTCGACGACCAATGTCCCGAGATCCACCACCGTCGGCTCTGTGGCCGACAGCAATCTCATAAAAAAGCCTTGGGATGATGGGTGTGTTGCTGGACGATCTCTGAGCTCCTTCAAATCGTCCCGGATGATCGGGTAGAGAGACAGCAGGTCCTCGTCCGTTGCGCTGGACGCCAGGTGTTCTGAGACAGTCAGGGAGTGCCGCAGTTTATCCCTGACCACCGTCAGACCCTTGGTTAGCTCCTGCACTGCCTTAACCCGCTCCGTCTCAGTCGAGTTGATCTCATCCAGGATGCGTTGCTTGGCATCCATTACCAAAGCTACGGCGGCCAGCGCGCGCTCGGTCACCTCCTGCCTGCTTCTCTCAGCTGCCGAGACTACCACCCCCTTCGTGGTGTTGGCGGCCTGCAGTGCATCCTCCACGCCAGCGCGCAGTTCCTCAACGCGTGGGAAGAGTCCACGGAGAGACTCTCGACACGAGACGGCGGCCACGTCGATCTCCTGGAACTCATGCTCACGGTGCGTCTTGGTAGTGCAGACGCGGCAGACTAACTCCTGACATGTCTCGCAGTAGAACCAGGTCCTCTCCCCGTCGTGTTTCCTACACTCGCAGACACTGCGATGAGGCACTGAGGTCTGGCTCTGCTCGCCAACAGCAGGTGAGGACCTGCCGCTAGCCAGGATCTTCTCCTGCTTCTGGAAAGCCTCCACCATCCCCCTCAGGGGGAAGTTGGTCTTCAGTCCGGCGACGCCATCCTCTAGGATCACCGTCTCCTGCCTGCAGACTGGACAGCTGAGCTTGACTGGGCCCTGGGAGGGTTGATACCTGAGCAAGCATTCCTCGCAGAAGCTATGCAGACAGTTGAGTATCTTGGGCTGCTTGTAGCGATCGTGACAAATGGAGCAGTTTAGATACTCCTCGCCGAATCTATCCAAGAGAGAGATGGGATCGTCCTCCCCCTCGGCCATCTCTCCGATCCCCCAAAACGACTCTCAAACAACACCCACACAATACGGCCCACTGTCTCTGAGGATGATTCGAACTTGCCGACCCAAGTAGAAAAGACCAGGGAAGTCTTTAAAAAGCAGAACAAAACAGAAGAAAACTGTTTATTTCACGTTTGTGTTTTAAACTTCATCCTTAAATACGCGTACCTAAGCAAGTTAAGCCATTCCTATTGGTCGAAAGCGCATCACATGGCCGGTCTCATAATACGATTAATGAAGCACCAGGTCGCGGAAACACATACCGCAACACAACTGCGAGGTGTGTGAAAAATGAAGTAACATTGTTAATTAAACAATGATTATGTCAAACCTTTGCGGCACTCTTGCGAGTTGTCTCTTGTGGCTGATTAACAAACGATGACACTGCAATGCGTGTAATTCTGTGTAGAAAGCCGGTAGTTTTGGGCTTCTACACCAGAACCAAGTTTTCCCACTCCATTGGGTCTACGTGCTGCTGATAGCGTAATGAGGGTCCAAAAATTAACTGATTATGGACCTAAATGCATGGGCCTAACGTACGTGTATTTAGAAAAAAAATTCAGGTCAAATCTACAATCCGGGTTCAAAGGCAAGCTCGGTTTACTTTTTGGATATGGGTAGGGATATAACAAAGAACGATTATTTTTGTACGCCAACTTCAATCAAAGTTAATAGGCACATAAATGGAATCTCCATGTACGTCAAGCCACGTTCCACGTATACTCTCAGTCTTACCAAGCACATAAATTTATTTCCCGCGAGCAGAAACTGGACTGCTTGAAATACGTACTTGCAATTATTTGGCTTTCCATTTGCCAAACATAGACCCTTCACTGTAATAGTTATTCAAATCAACTTCACGGATATGTACATGTACTGGGTGTAAAGCAGAAATACCAACCGACATCTTGCTAACTTTCACATGCTAAATTTACATTTTTTTGAGTCGCCAATACCTGTGCAAATAAATATTATCGTGTCTGGATCGTCAAACTAAAAACAATGCCGATAACACATTCTGAAAATAAAAACAGGTGCTAACAATTAAACGATATTAGTCCATGAAAATCAACAACACCAGACAAGAATTACCTGAAGTCGCGTCCCAGAACGATATTGGAGGCACGGCAGAAACAAAAACGAAGGTTTTCTTGAGAAAGACATTCAAAGTCGATCTTCAGAACTGTCCCACAGAACCAAAATCCAAGCTTACTTTCGAAAGAGTAGACCAGTGCTTCAGAAATAATTCACTGGCAAGCGAATATTGCTCATTGCGAGGACAGAAATTCGAAACCATCGAGTGACTATGTGCACAATATGACATTCTGACATTTACATAATCTGTTTCCTTGCCAATGTTGATCCAAAAAATTCAATATCACGCAAACAAACTATTTGACAGTCCTCAGTGTCAAAACAACTGACCGTTTGCCTGTCGGTGTGATTTCCATCTAAACAATGACAAACCGGTAGGATGACACTATTGCATGTCGTATTGCAATATCACAACAAAACCAAAATGACACATTGAAATCATCTGTGATTAATATGTAACACAATCGCTTTCCATATCAAGAAAAAAAGACTGACATGGCTGCTCAAAAAAAAGATATTTACTTCAAGGGCTTTTCACAGCCCCCCCCCCAAAAAAAAAACCAAGGATAAAATGTTAACAACATTCGCAAGCATTCATCGACAGGTAAAATGTGTCAGCAAACCTTTATGCTCACAGCTACAACTGACAGCGTACGCTGTATATACGGCTGACTCGAATATTCCAATATTCGAATAATAAATCACTCGCAGCGGAATTAGCCTCCGACGGCAAAAAATGGCCTGGGGCGGTGTTCGTATTGGCTGTACGCGCAAGGCTTTACGCACTTTGAGCAACGACCAGCCATCCCGAAACTGACTGGTCATTAAACCTGTTTCCAGTTAATTAGCTGCCAAATATTTCACATTAAAAGTAATAGCTCGTTCGCAAGGAAGCGACTTCATACTAGCCCGTGAAACCTGGTGCGCTACTTTTTTTCAGTAGCTGGGGTGACGAATGATTCATGAAGAGGGGACAATGCAATACACCATTTAAGACATTTCAAAAACGGGAATCCATTACGTCG
>NW_019091610.1:303454-320678 GCF_001949145.1 Acanthaster planci | reverse complement strand
GGCATCCCCTATTTAAAAATAGTCTGGCGAAGCCCGTGTACAAATGACTCCGATCTATAGCACTTATAGGCCCACTCTATCAGTTTGTGGCACCTAGCATGTACATACATGTATGTAAAAATGGAGTTGTCAACGGAAGACATCAACGTGGAAATGGCCTTCGGGTACACACTGTATAGCTAAGTCTGTCGTCGCGGTCCGCAACCAACTGACACTTGATTAAGATTACTTTACCAGGTGTTTAACACAGGCAAATAATCGATGTAGAGTAATACTCTACATCGATTATTTGCCCATCGGTAACTTGTTGGAGCATAGAGCATGGTTGGAGACAATGCTAAGATACCGACATGTGGATATAACCTAAGACGCAGTGTCACAGGCGTATCCTGGTCATGGGCCGGGGCCGGGGGGAGGCAATGTGAAATTTTCTTCACAAAAACGACTGTCCATTTTTTAACAGAATCAAGATTTCCTCCACCCCAAAAGAAATATGTGAATACCGTACATGTATAAGCTGCTTTGTAGAATAATTTTTAAAAAGAATCAAATGGTAACATGCGTCAGGGAGCAACCTGCCACCTCCCCATGCCACCCCCACCGGATACACCTCTGCTCAGTGGACCTATCCAATAATGGGATCCATCAGATAACATACCATGGCAGGGGTGCCATGCAGGCAGAGCTACATGCACTATGTAGATACCATACCATAACCAACTGTGGAGTATTTTTTGGGCCCAACTCACTCGCACTGTTGCAGGTTTGGTGTATGAGATATCTTGGATGATTTTCTCTGTTCAGAGTGAAAAGAAACAGTGTGGCCTTGCTAGTACCTGTAATCAGAATAAAGCTTGAAGGTGCAAAGAGTTTTGCTTGGCTGCGTATCTATAAGGCATTTTCCTGTACCCACAGGAAATTCAATTCTTGTGTGTCGTGTAGGTATGCACACGCCTATATCTACACGTCAAGTCATGATAACGCCAAAAAACTAAAACGAAACCCAACTTGCTAGATAGTACAGGAATGTTTTTCTTATCACGTACATGTAAACGAACCAGGAAGAAAGCAAAATATATATAGGCCTATCCCAGATTCAGCAAAACTGGCAGTCACATTGATTTAATAACTTGTTCTTGGTGCTTTTGTAAATGGTATTTTGTCAAGTACAGAAATCTCTGAATTTTGGTAGGAAATTTGTGCGCTTTTTAGGAATTTTTTTAATGTTTTTCCGTCCATTTCACATTTTAATCAAGTTGGTATTTGATGGATTGTAACTGGAATAATGATTGTATTGTCTCGACTATTTTTTTTTTTTTGGATGAATTTGGTTTTGATATTTTTAACTGTTGTCATTTTCACTGTAATTTGGCCTTCGGTCACGAGAGCGAAAAAAAAAACCAACAAACAAATGCCGGACCCAATGAGATGGCGTAGTGACGATTGAGCTTGGGCCCATTCGGGCAGCCGTTTGTGGCGGGAAATGCTGGTTGCAAAAACGACCTCTGCGAAGAATGGAAGTTTATCGGTACTTTGCGCGCAGTCTTTCTGTTGTATAGTACCGTAACAGACATTAGATTTAAACGAATAATACATGTACGGTTATATCGGACGAAATATATCAATTATCTTCCACAGTATTCTCGAAAACAGGCCTCTGTTGAAAATCATTGTTATGTTTTAAATATGCTTGAAATTCAACCATGAATGTGGAATATTGGATTGCTTCCGTCTGTTGCGAATGTTTCCGTCATTTCCGTGAAATCGTGTTTCCTAGGGTATAAATCTGAGAGCATGGAAAAATATTGGGATTCCATTCAACATGTTCATGAGTGTCGCAACAAACGCTAATTTATCGTCGTTTCTAGTAATTTAAATATACCGAAGAGGCCATGTTTAGTGGGAATAAACAGGATGCAAAACAAGCCTGAAACAGCACGCAAAATAATGACGAGTGCCAACATATAACAAACTATCCAGACAGCTACTTTATAAACCATAATGTGCTCGGGTCCCCCGGGATTAGGTTATGACCCGGTTAACGCTCGTTGGGGAGCATTCTTGCTCCTTCCTGAAATGTTTCCGTTTACACATCTGTGAATTCATATGCAAAGAGGTGACAGTTTGTACAGGTGGGACGTCGCCTCCAGTACACACAATGTAACTACGCGTAGGCTAGGGTGTCCACGTACATGTGTACATGTAGGCCTAAGCCTCTCTGCATCGAACCGGCCAAACATGGCCAAAACCCTAGCTGACTGAACCAGATTCATAACAGCATATATAGGCCTATAATGCTGACATGACAGTCATTTTGACTTTACCTCTTCTCGTGTGTCTGTTTAGCGCCTAAGGTAGGCTTACAGCTCTCCGCCTCCATTCAACGCGAGCCCCGGTCACGGCGTCTGCGCTGCGGGCTGTCGTGTCGTGGTTCTGTCTTTGGGTGGAAAAACGCCAGTTTTCAGTTGTAACAGGACAAAAGAAACAGGAAACCAGATCTATTTAAGCAAACGGGTACGGGTAGAACTGCACGGGATGCCATGCAGTTCTGTGAGGCCAGTCGGGCAATATAGTCACGCTCGAGTTAATCAATTTATTGAGCTGGGCTAGACATGTAAAAATCCTTGAACTTCGAGCTTTACTACGATCGGTACGGTAAGCGCCAAATGAGGGCGCGCTACTTGAATAAAAGTTCCCTGACCCCTAGACTGGTTCTCTGCATAGACTGTATGCAGTCCTGCAGACTTAAGGTTGCACAAAACACCTAAATAATACGCGCCTATAGGGTGCACCGCAGCAAATATTTTCCCATAGACAGCAGTGATAAATCCCCATACTTCACAGATAATATTTGTGAAGTATTATTTTAAAAATACTCACAACTCTCACAGGCGTTCAGGCTGCACAGAACAATGATGTTCCACATGACTTTGTCCTCTTTCATTTTCCTTTCACTTTTTTAGTGGGTTGACGGATGAATTTTTGAGAAATTTTCACCCAACTTGAACCAGACCAGCCCTAAAATGAAGAACATTTCACTGCCTGGGAAAGTAGCACTCCTCTGTAAAATGGCTCAAATAGTGCCACTTTCGGACCCGATTGCATCCAAATTGCTCAGAATTGGAAGCCCTGAGTCCGGCCCAGTAGTTCAGTGTCATATTTCTTCCATTCCCCAGTTCCATGGCTCTCAGGACCCTCTAATATAGAATATTTTGAGTATAACTTTTATTTATGAGCTCGGCGGACATATTTCTGGCCTAAATACGAGGGTGCGGCACGCTGTAGAAAGCAGTACAAAATCAAACCGAAATAGCGCCGCCTGTTGACTCTCGCAGTGAAGAGGTTGGCCTTCGTTTTTTCACCAGAAATTCAAGATTATGGCCAGAATATCAATTTTCGTTTCAATTTTTTGGAAGTTAGCCCGAAACAATTTTGTTATTCACCTTTCCCCGAAGATACTACCCCCAAAATAGCAGTAAAACTATGCGCTCAGCTCTGAGTGTAGCCGCCCGCCGGCAATCCAAAACTTGGGCCCGCAATTTAGGGCTTTTTCAACTTGTAAAGTTGGCATGTCTTATTGTAAACACCCCGTAGGAGCAGAAATACAACCATTTGGTGGAACTAGCACCCTTAAGCTTCCTGGACTGAAGGTCACGGCAAGTTAAGTGACAAATGAACTCATCAACACTCATCAACCACACTTGCTACCATTCATTCAAATATGCTTACTTTCAATCTCACCGGATCCGTCGTTCTGCAGATACTAACTTCTGGCCTGCCAAGAGTGCACGGTCGATCGATCAGTACACGTTGTCTCACATTATGACCGGCGCATGAATATAATTAATATTATGTAATGATGCCAATGATTTTTGTCAGTAACACGTACACTCCTGACTACACTTGTCCTACAGATAATGGCCTATCAAGGCTACACCTATAAAGCCAATTAAGGGACACATGGATACTCACAATTAAGACATAGCGATGTACATGAATTGTACCAATAACACTCGCTGCCTGCAGTTTCAACTATGTTCATTTGATCGAATAATTATGAGCTTTGAATATCGCGCCTTTAACCCCATAAGAGCCGGAGCAGAACCCGCCCCTCCCCTAACATTTTTTTCTGATATCACTACAGTGCTTTTTTTCGGGGCTCAGACTTAAGCACTTTTTAGAGTAGCTCTTTGCCGTTATTTTTAAACCAATTGTGTGAAAATCAAACATACTGTTATAGCGCAGCGCCCATTTTCCCGAGAGAGGTCTGCTAAAAATGTATAGGCCTACTTTTTCCACTGTGTAATACTGCCCATCAATTACGGTTCCGAACGTAACCAAAAACCGTATGTCCAATTGAGTTTGAACTTCATGATAAAGGGAGTTCTCACATACATACCAAGTTTTAAAACCCGGATGTGGCAGAGTCGAGTTCTTTGTGGGGGGGGGGTCTGTCCCCTTCGGCCATGAGATGGGCCAAAATATCCCAGCTCTTCCATGGTTAAAGGGTACGTTTCACATAATTATTATATTACATATTATATTGTTAACTTCCAGATGTGCCATCCGTAGCACATCTCTCACTGAAAGCGTGTATTTAGATACATGTAATTCCTGGGGGATAATATCAAGAAGCCTTTCTCATGTACATGTAAGGCGACTCCCTGGCCGAGCCAGCTATCCGCATTCAAGAAGCACCCCCTCATCGGTTGAAAGGAGACAGTTTGGTGGGGAGCGTTCAATCGAACGCCATCTTGTTTGTTGCGACGCGTTTGGCTGCTGTCTATCTAGGCCGGCCGAGGCTGCCCTTTTGCAGTATTTGTCATGTTTGTGGGCGCATTCTTCAGCATTTCATCATCACTCCAAGCCATCTTGCTAAAATCGTCGCATTTCATTTGAACGGGACAAGAACTTGAAGAAGGCGCGAGAATGGCCGATTCATCATCGTCACGGTCATCATGTTCATGGCAAATCAAGTCAAAATGCGCCATGCTTGGGTGCTCTCACAATCGAAAAACTTGTCCAAGTGGTACATTCTTCCGCTTTCCCATGAAATCAAGTAAGCGATTGCAACTATGGACAACTTTATCAGGAAGGTTGGGTCATCACAGGTGAGTACCCTTTCTTTTGGGCCCGATTTCACGCCGCTGCTTACTCAGTTACTGTTAACTTCAGCAAATTTTTAGTGACCACCAGACCACTGCTGCAGCTAATCAAAGGCTTAACTAGGACATGAGCGAGGGCGCTGTTCATTTGGGCACTCATTTTCTTCATTAGGAAAAACGTTGTAACTAAAATTTCAATTTCAAATATGATTTGTAAAATTTCAAGCGAAGCCAGCATTTAGTTCATTGGAACAAGGCACGAATAAGAATAAACATTGTCTGGAAATGAATGCAGGACCTAAGGCCAAACAAAAAAATAGCAGTGTTTCTGGCACAGACATATAAACGCATAGACCGCTGGTCTTGTGCGTATAACTGTGATTTTGAAAAGTATGGGCAAACACTGAGTGAAGCGAAGGATGGCAGCACGTCCAATGCGCATCGTGCGCAACGCACTTACACTGCCTGTATTTGTTTGGGTGTACATGTGCTCCCAAAATGCGCTCACCCTTTTTGCTCTTCGGTACTGCTATCTCTTCTTTTCAGATGTTGCCACTTCATTGTTTTGAATCCCTAGGGGCCAGATTAAGTAAACAGAGGGTTTTTACAATTGAAAAATTTTATGACTGGAATTTTTCAACTATGCATAAATTCCCTATACTTGGGGTCAAATTTGCCCATAGTTTTGATTTTAGTCGGGTGCCGCGCAGATCACAAAACCCCCCGTAGTTTTGAAAAGGACCTTGCGGTCTATGCATTTATGTTCCCGGTTACCCGACCCAACCTAGAAAATCACACAAAACCTATATCTTTTTATTTGACAAATCAATAAAATATAAAAACTTATGGTGCCTTGCCCTGAGCCTCATTTCGTGTACATCATCCTGTACTGACGTTGTATTGTTGTAATTTTGATTTTGCATGAGATGGACGGCTCTTGTGTGTTTGTATTTCAACAACCAGCTACTTTACTACTCACTCACAATGCTGATATGTAATATTGACGTGCACATGTACAGTAATGAATCTGACACTGACTTAGTACACGTACCTGTTACAAATATACACTGTACGCACCCCCCCCCAAAAAAAAAGAAATACAGACCATCATCAGACCCTAATTTTTTGGGCTATAAAAATGTAGAGTAAAAAAAATATTTTGCCCAAGCAACCAACCTATTTTATTTTTCAGCATAATAGGAAACTAAACCAAGTTTTTGTTTGGCCTTAGCTTTTCAGTCAAAATCCACACTCATTTACATGCATGTGTGCAAAAGAAGTCAAAGTTTGCTCTGCATTACTCACGTAAACACACATGTACCGGGTACAAACTCATCCCAAAACATCCCAAAATGTCCCTGCTTTAAATCAATGTATACACGTATTCCTTTGCTTTTCAGAGTCCAATGGAATCCAAACCTAGATGTATTACATTAAAATGTTTCTTATGACATCTTCTCCAAGTTCACTTCGAAAGCAAAACAGAATTCAACAAATAGTTGAAAAAAAAGATGGCGTTCTTTATCTTTAGCACCCTGTTCCTAGTAGAATAATAAGGAAACAAAGTCCTTTTTTTTTCATTAAGAAAGACTGTTGACCTTGAGCATTTGTTGCTTAATCCTAACAGCTCAAGCTAAGGTGAACTTTTCATGTTTGGACAATGTTTAAGTAGAGAACACAGTTTGCCTGCTTTTGTTGGTCAATGTGGTCACACTATTTTGTTTGAACTCAGCTGACAGGGCCTTTGGAGGCACTTCACCGTCTAGTCTGGTTACCAGAACCACGGAGGAATCCCTCCAAGCTAGAAAGTCTGTGTATTGTGATAAATACAAAGATTCATCACTGACAATTGATAACAAATCTTCCTCCAGGTGAAGGAACCAACTTTACAAATTTGTTCTTTAGTTTTGTTGACACCTCTTGGTCATGTACATTAACGTTTATCCCATGATTTCCCTCAAAATCTAGGATATCATGGCCAACATACTTGTACCGTATCTAGTTGAGTTGTTTTCTCAGAGTAGACTTTGTTTCCTTAACCCTAACCCCCCCCCGGTTGCTGACCCTAACCTTCCCCATTCACACAAAGTTAAACACCCATATGGGACTTTGTGCACAGAGATTGTTGGACTTTGTTTTTCTGAGTTATGCCAAACCCAATGCAAAAGCCAGCTGTCATGGGCCTACCAGACCTATCCCCACAGAATTAACCACTTTACTACTGTTTAATTCTGTGTGGTTGGGGAAGGTTAGGGTTAAATAAGAAGAGAGTGCCAACAAGGAACACCAACATGACATGTATGATAAACTCTGCTTAACCCTAACAGCCCTGAATCCTCCGGTTAATCACGGTGGGCCTAAGCATATTTCTACCCCCAGAATTGTGGGGTAAGGGTATTTGGGGTCATAATCAGATGATTGCTACTTCTGAAAACCAAAAGCCACCTCCCTGTGCCTCCCAAGCCCTTTTTATTTACACAGGGTCGTATTAACACGAGGTCTGATCTGTTCTTTCGAATACACCCTCTGATTACTGGTGACACATTGGGTGATACAACTTCCAATTTCTCAATCAATAAAAATTTCCGCATGAGAGCAACCGTGAGGTGCCTAGCTCTTTGAACCTTATCACAGTGGTTTTAGACCAAAACTTATAAGACTGACCAATTCGTGAAGAATTGGTAGTTTTTATTCAACAATCTCTCGATTGTTTATTGAGCTAGCAACTAGAAGGACAAACATTGAGAGAATCATTTAATTTATTGAATTGTTAGCATTTCCAATCCTAGTCAAACAGCTTGGTTGTCATGAGGCATTCAGTCAACATTTCTCTTTTGCCTACTGAGTGACCTGTGTTAATTCTGTTTGCATTCCATGAAGGCGTGATGGCTCCCTGTGGAAACCAGGTAACTCCAGCCGAATGTGTGCCTGCCACTTTGAGGACGGGAAGAAGTGCAATGACCCCACCTTGAACACCGGAGCCGACTACACCAAGGAGGTCACCGAATACAAGACTCAGGTATCTGCTCATACGCCAGTGGTGTCCGCTGATCACTGCTACGTCTCGGGCAGTCTGATATTGAAGAAGAAAACCAGGAAGAAGCGCGTGCACCGACAGATTCAGGTCGATTTCCCTGAACAGGATACATGCTCATGCCCAGGAGCCCATGCCCGCAATGTCGTCCGCACCGTGTTTTGTTCCATGACGGGCACCGAGGCCGGTACCCAGACCTCTTTCCACAAAGAGCCCTGCAGCCGGCACACAGAGACAAGAGACCGGCGCGTGGGACCCGATGCCATGGGGGAGAGCCTCCGGTGCACGAGAGGATTCCACGGGTTCGACGGCTCACGAGCGGGGCAAGAGAAAATTCACGACCTGACTGGCATGCAGCCAAGTGTGTTTTTCCTCTTACTGTCACTGCTGCCGGCGAAGTCAAAAGGAATGAGCTTAGAGAATTGCCTGCTGTTGTTCCTGATGAAATTACGATATGGTTTGCCGTTTACATGTCTAGGAGTGATTTTTTCAGTGTTTAGAACAACGGCCTCCAGAGCTTTTAATTTTGTGCTGGAAAATCTATCCAGAGCGACACACGACTGGATTATTTGGCCGTCAGCACAAACAGTCCGCTCTATGGTACCGTCTTGCTTCTCTGAGTACCCAAATGTCAGGTGTATTATCGATTGTTTGGAATTTAAAACAGAGAGACCGCCAAGTGGTGAGGGACAGGCGCTGATGTATTCCCACAACAAAGGAACATACACCTGTAAAGTTTTGGTCGGTATTTCTCCTCACGGATTGATTTCGTTCTTGTCCGAGGCATTCCCAGGAGGAACAACAGACAGTCAAGTCGCGACAGAGTCCGGTGTTCTGGATTTGCTCGAGCCAGACGACGTTATCATAGCCAGTCAAGCATTTCCGGAAATCGGAGCGGAAGTTCCTGGAGGAGAGGCGATTGTTGTTCTGCCTCCGTTTACCGTTCCTCAGCAGCAATTCGCGGGCGAAGGCGTCCAGTCTACGGGTACCTACAAAGTATCCCCCATGAGGGTACATGTGGAAAGAATCGTACACAGGATTCGATTCTGTAATATTCTCAATGCAGCATTCCCTCGGGAACTGCTTCCATGCGTCAATGACATTGTGCGCATTTGTGCTGTGTTGGCAAACCTGCAGAGTCCTCAAATCCAAAAATGAGATTTTTACAGTTTGAAAACGGTTTTTATTTATTTGGTTCAATGTACTGATTAGCACACCCTTTGGAACGCTTAAAATTGTTTATGCTTTCCCAGACATCCGAAGGTGTTGCTACCTTGACTTTGTTTTCAGTTTAGTGGGTGGCACTACTTAAATTGTAAGTTCCAAATAATGTTCATTGAAGCATTTCTGAGGTATGATCGGCTCACTGGGTTACTCACTAGCAATATTGTCATGTACGTGTACTTGAATCACAAAGATTGAGAGATTCTGGGGCAGCAGAATTTTTTTGCAACACTTTTTTTGGCCTAGAATATAGAAGTTTGCATTGACAAACCAAAAACACGACGTGTAAATTATTGACACTAGAATAAAACCAAAATGGAAGATAGGATTAATTAGGACTCTCAGGTGCACTTGCAGTGATTATTTTTGGAAAAAAAGCACATTGCACATTCCCGTTGGATTTGAAGTGAACTGACACGTACAGACTTACGGTGCACTTATTTCTTCTTAAACCTTTGACATGTTTGACATAAAATTGTTGCACGGGAGAGTCAGATACATGTAAGAGTCATAATCAACGTGGATTAATGCACCATAATGGAAATCTCCGTTTTCTCTACAGATTTGAAAAGGTCTTTAAAAGTTTTTAACCCTAACTGCCCAAGGGTTGCTGGACCTGACCTTCCCCATTCACACAAAGTTAAACACCCATGTGGGACTTTGTGCACAGAGGCTGTTGGACTTAGTTTTTCTGAGTTATGCCAAACCCAATGCAAAAGCCAGCTGTTGTGGGCCTACCAGCCCTATCCCACAGAATTAAACACTTTCCTTCTGTTTATTTCTGTGTGGTTGGGGAAAGTTAGGGTTAAAAATTACAGAAAGCACATGTTTGTACATGTACATGTAGTTCATACTCCTGTTATCATTTTGTATGTACTGTGGCTTTCAGATTATTAAGGTGAACCCCCCTGTCAAGAATTTCTAAGGAAGAAAATGTTGACATTAGAAATGCTGTACATGAGATGTACATCTACTGGTATATCTGGATGGATATAGGGTTGTACTTTGATATGGCACATTTTTACTCGTGTAGCAGACAGGAGTAAAAGCGTGCACTTGTTTGTTTTTTGCTTTATTTGAACAAATTTTTGCTGAACTTCGTGGCACAGTGCACACTTATATTTCTGTTCTCGGTGTTTCCTTTGGTGCAATCGTATTTCGGCTTATTAATTTTCTCATTGTAGTTTAACTTCGTCTCGTTGTTCCAGTTACTGTAATGAGTTTCAAGTTCCGTTTTGTTGTAGCAGTCTTTTTGGAGGCTGGCAATGAGATCGGTTGCTGCTGTTGTCGCCCGCCTCTCGCTGGAATTTACTACATTTGTAAGTGGGTCATTCCGTGAGGTCAGGGCACAATTTGTGACGGTGTCCTTGTTACACAATGTACATGGGTAACTTTTACCACCTGTCATCATGACCTGTAGAGTGGGTCATTTACATTCAAATAACACACACCTCTGTATTCAGCCTTGTAAGATGTACATGTATAACAGTGTAAATTTGGAATCCACATGCAGGAAAATAGCTGTTCATTTTTACGGAACCCAATTAACAGTGGACACCGTCACTTATTGTGCCCCAACTTCTTGCAATGACCCAAATGCAGTAGTTCCTCAATTCGTTTTAAATACACATATAGTCATTCAGAGACTTGGTTTTGATTCCGTGAATGTACTCATCCTTCAGTGACAGTATCAGAGGACAATTGATACTAACCATTAGGAGAAAGACCTCTCTAAAATAAGTTAGAGCAGGGTGTCTATCAGTTTTTTTCAGGACACAGTTTCGAAATGCATGTAGACCTTGTTCGCAGGGAAGCCATTTTTGACCGTGTTCCCTGACTCTATCTGATTCAATGTAGTCTGTGAAATGGGGTGGTGGCAGACTCTTTTGGGTTCTACACCTCCATGACCTCACTTTTATTCTTCTAAATGTGGCTTAGAACATTCAAATGTACATGTAATTAATCACATTTTTTTAGATTATTCATCAGCTTGAATGACATTAATTTGTAATTCATTACTTTATTTTCTCATTTTTATTCTCAGGATCCAAAAATGAAAGAGGTAACATCACTCTCCATTCAAGATGGCCCACTTGAGAATAAGGCCCATGTTTTGATATACAGTTTTCATACATTGAGCTGACTTGCATGGCGCTTGCCATGTTGACACTTTCGTCAACACGTCCTCAATTACTTTATGAGGACATTTTTGTTTATGACCGTTTGAGAGCCAGAGAGGCAGTCAGTGTGTATCTACATGTACATGTATTTAGTGTCAAGAACCATTGTAACCTTGGTCAAGGCATTCTTCATTAACCGCACTGCACTAGCAATTTACTCGTTTTCGGCATTGTTTTTCGTCTGCAGTGGAAAAATCAAGGCAAACAGAGACCTCATGTGACCAGCTTGATATGCATCAGGTGAACCTGGACATCATGTTCGCCTTGATGTTTCCACTACACAAGAAGCGTTACAGTGGCAATGGATAGCAACGCGTTGCTAGCTAGTGCAGCGCAGCTGATGACGAATGCCTTGTTCAAGGCTAGAACCATTCTAACCTGGCCAGAAACATGAAGCACAGGAAGCAGCAATAACTACTGTACATGTAGTTGTTTTTTATCAGTCAGTTGTGTTGATTGCCCATTAAAAGTAGTTTTTACTTTGTTTCCTCTAAATAAAAATAATTCAAGTAATTATTTGGAAAACGAATGGACCAATTCTGAATGCCTTCGTGGTGTTCGTTTTCATTTCTTTTTACTGATCAGATTTATTTCGGCAGTGGGTTCACATACTGTACCCCTGTACAGCTGTTTCTAGAGGCAGACAGGATTGAATAAGTCACCATTGCGGATTATCTGATACACCACTTGCCATTTATCCCGTTTTCATATGACGAAAATGTGATAAGAAGTACCATCAACTCGAAAAAGATGAACAGGTCCACATGAAACACTCTGGGAACTCCTCACATGCAGATAACCTCAACAAGAATAATAAAGCGCCAATCCATTACAAAGTAAATGCTCCTCGGCGCTTAAAACTAGAAAGCTTAAAAATTACAGCAATCACAAGGAAATTAAGAAAAATGGAGAATTAATGAAAGAAAACCAATATAAAATGTACACATTATTATATTAAAATTAGAAATTAAACCTTAAAATTTGATTGCACTGTAGACTATTATAAGCCATGCATGGATAAATAAGTTAAACTGCAAAAACACTGAGATACACTAAAATTACTGTGAGTTCCAAAGAATACTGATTAGTTTGAAAAGGCTCCACAATAAAGATACATTTTAAGACCAGACTTAAAACTAGCAAGTGAATCCACAGCTGAGAGAAGGGTCAAGCTCATTTTGCTATTAAGGACCAATTGCAGAGAAAGCTCAGTCACTAAAGGTACTCAGTCAAATGTTGATACGTTGCAATCTTATCAGACGGGGCTCAAGTCAGCCGACGCGGCCACAGATTCGGAGACAGCTAACACATCTCGCATGTATTCTTGGGCCAGACCACTGATGCATTTAAAAATTATGAGACACACTTTGTAAATAATTCTGAATTTGACAGGCAGCCAATGCAGCTCTATGAGAGCAGGAGTTATATGATCAAATTTTCTAGAGCCAATAAGCATTCTAGCTGCACAGCCCTTATCTACAATGTAGGTGTGTCTGCCACCTTTGATGTAAGACTAAGAGCATTTTCAAAACAAGTGGAATCGGTTTAGACTTCACTGTCGCTGGTTCCAGTCAGAGCTTGAACATGATTCAAATGCTGCTTCAAAATGGCTGGAACCAGCAAAACCAAAGTCTCTAGCCGAATCCACTTGCTTCGAAAACTCTGTATGTCTCAAGACGGTCATTCTTGGTTGTGGCTGGGGCTTCTCACCGCAGTGACCCAATTGAAATGACTGAAGTGTTATAGCCATAAAGTGCTCGATCCTGAAACGGCAGACCCCAATAGATTGTCCATGTGACGTACAGACTTGAGATCACTTACACATTACCTAGTGTAGTTAACTTTGTGCGTGGTAAACTTTAAAAAATCTGCTCATTGTGTAAGAACATTTCTGTGCAGTAAGGCCCGGTATCATTTGAAAGAAAATAATAAGCTCGGAGCTTAAAGAAACTATGCACATGTATATGGAATATTTACTCAAAACTTTTTTAAATACAATATATACAAATATTTTAACACATGCTTTACAATATTTATTCGAGAACCAGGTAGAAGTAATAAAAATGGGTCAATTTATTTAAGAATATCCAGGAATGGTACAACCATGCCGAATTTCCTTTCCAAAAACTGAGTGTGCTTCCGGCTGTTCTTATAGCACAGAATATTAAAGAGAGAATTTACAATTAAATGAGGCAAATAACTCATGCAATAGGCCACTTACAATACAATGTAGCTTAGACAGACACTTTAACATCATAACACTTATAGTTTCACAACCATTTCACTTTACATGACTGATGGAAACCTCGTGACAGGATTTTCTTGAGGAATCAAAACTGAAATGAACTGTTCAGTGTGTGGTGGTGACCCAAAGGTACAATGGCTCGTGTGTTTGGGGTTTTTTGTAAACCAGTTTCGAAATACCAATAAGTTTGTCTCTGCATTTCTGGAGGTGCAGCAAAGTGGCAGATGTTTGTTTCTTGAGCTTTACAAACACTGCATCTCCAGCATTAACTCGCATTTCTTTTAAAATTGGCAAGAATTAACGACAATTGATTGCAATGGAGTTGTATTTTAGCTCTATGCATTGAATTATCATATTTTAAAGGCCATGCCAACTGCTGAGGTCGCTGAGCCGTTGGGCATAACAAATTTGAGTATTAAACAGAAAGATGAACAAATGACAGCCTCCTTTGTTCAATCACGCCGTAGGTGCATGGTCAGAAACTGCTATGTGGTCAGAAAGCCGTTGAAGACGAGAAAAGGTTTCAGTTAGTAATAGGTGTCGCGATAGCTACTGTCCGAGGCCAGAGAAGACCGCCTGACTGGACTGCCCCTGGAGCTCGGGCCGATCTGCCCAGTCTCAAACTGCTTGACGAGCCTCACCACGATTCTCCGCACGCCCCTCCTGACCATCTGCGGCGTCAGCGGCCTCTGTCTCGGCTCCTCGGGGTCCTCCAGGTCCAGGGAGGGCACCTGCGCCGGCGCCGTCGACGGGGCAGGAGGGGGAGGTGGCTGGGGAGGTGGCTGGGGAGGTGGCTGGGGAGGCGGTGGGGTAGGCGGCGGCGTGGGCGGCGGAGGCGGCAGCCTAGACACGGTGTCGGCAAGGGAGGTCTGGAAATCCAAGGTGTGGTGCAGGTTGTAGATGAGGTTGGAGCTGATGTCCTCGGCTCTATCAAAGATGGCCGGCACATGGTTAGACTTGCCCTGAATGTGGAAACATTCATTGGAGGCAGCCACCAGCTCATCATGCACGTTACAGAGTCTCAGGAACGTATCGTACCTAAAATAAAACACAACTAAAAACCTCACTTTGTATAGGCCTTTATCTTCATGGAACAGAAGCTGAAAATATACACAATGTAGTTAGAAAAACCCTAATGTACACAGTTCATTGAAATTTTAAGAAGCCCAAGATAACCCTATATACATGTACCAAATGGCCTTTAGTTTTTCCTGGCCGATGGTAGCCCCCCTCCCTCCGTGGTGCTCTGATAACATTATGGCAAAGTCTGAATGGATTCGCCTGTACATCCCCCAACAAAGAGCACAGCTCATTCAAGTATAAACCCAATCCCCATAAACTGACTTTTTTCCTGCTAGCGTTAGTAAACCTAGTTCTGAATTTAGAGCATGGGGAGCAACTGGTCCGATGGGGATCTTGGAGGTAACTGTTAATTGCAAACTTCCTCTAGGGAATTCAACACGCCAGCTACAGCGGTTTTTCTTTTCCAGACAACTTTTTACCTCAGAGCGATGAGGTCATTTTTGAGGTTGCGAAGGTCTATCTTCGAAACTTCAGCTGTGGAACTGCAGGCGCCAGCAGTCTTCTCTGTCACATAGCGGTCGAGAAGAAGGGCAATCACCCGCTGGAACATGGATGACAAATAAAGGGATATCAGTAAATTATCTCTCTAGAGACAAAAGAGTGAAAACCTCTGACTCAAAAAAAGAATAAGACTTGTATAAATCTACTCCAGAATGGTGAAAACCACTCCAAAAAGGTGGACATCACTCAAAAAAGGAGCCATATAAAGAACAACTTTTTTGGAGTTGTGTTTTATTTGTCTCCTTAGTAGAGTTGAAATGTCACTCTTTTGGAGTGGACACGTCACTCTTTTGGAGTGGACACGTCACTCTTTTGGAGTGGACATGTCACTCTTTTGGAGTGGACATGTCACTCTTTTGGAGGGGAAATGTCACTCTTTTTGCAGAGTGAGTTTTTTTACTCTTTTGCCTTTAGAGAGTGCACCTTTAAAGGTAATTTGCACAGGGTGACCCTTACATGCCCCTTAACCCTAACAATCTTGAATCCTCCAATTTTAATATGATTTTGTACACACCCTAGGGAGTCAGGGTTAGTTTTAAGAAGAGCCTTGCATATCGCTTATTAGTTTGCTGCTTATACCCATAACAGACCATATATTGTCAGATTGCACTGGTTGCCGGCCTGGAGTACTTGTAACAAGAGTAATGAGCCCCAAGCTGCACCAAGAGAGGGCGCAAGTTTGCTGGCAACAGAGGCTGCTTTGGTAGGAAGTGCACTTTGCTGGTCCACAAATGACTACAAAATGCATGCCCCATGGTCACATCACTTTCAGCCACGCTACAGTTCCATTACATAGGACGCGCAAAGTTTAATGTTTCTCTGCGCATACATACAAAACATCAACATCGTCGCTTGGCAGTGGGGCCATCGTGTTTTTCACATCTCTGTCACTGTTATCAATGAGGGGATATACCAGGTTTACAAAAACTGTATTCCAGTTACCATGTTACTGAAAAGAGATAATGGCGCCGTAGCGCCGAAGTGACTATGTCACGTGCGTAATTACGCGAATAAAAGGCATTAGAGCAAGAACCAGCACATGAACAAACACGGGTCCGTTCATTTACACCGCACTTTCTGTTTCACAGTGACGTCACACTTTGGTACTCAACGAGGCCATGTTTGAATAAGGCCATTTGCGCTTACACTGTAGTTAACCTGCTCCCCGAGCTGTTTGCTCATCTTCTTGCTTCCGTCAATCTGCAGCATGAGTAAAAGACAGTTTCTTTGATGTGAGTAACCAAGAGTTACCTCCTTTCCAACGACAAGAACTTTTGGCTTTTCATCCGTGCTCGTAGGCTTCCTTGCTTGTATCTTATTATCGTTCAGCCAATGTAAAATGTCAAAAACAGTTCACATCGGTAATTTGCTTGCTCCCTGATCTCTTAAAGATGAAAATACAAATAAGATAAAAAGAGAGTACACTATCTCACCAATTACAAACTAAATTAAAAAGAAGCATAGCTAAAGACTCATTATATGCACGCACTGCAGAAGGATAAAAAGTTCCAGCAAAATGTTTGCTACCATAAAAGAAAAGTAATCTGGTGCTGGAAGAAATTCATCATTCAGTATCTGCTCCGAGTGGAACAAAAAAGGGCAGTTTTTTTGGGGGGTACCCACTGCATAGGCGCGCCATTAGGCGCGCAAGTATATGCGCGTTTGATGCGGAGCACGCTGAGTACGCATAGCTAATTTACTCTGGCATATACGGTCTTTGCGTACACGCAGAACGCGTGCAAGAACCCGCTTGTAATCAGCCGTCTTTCTTTCGCCGATTGGGGGTGCACTTCAGCTCGGGTAAACCCAGCAAGAAATGAGACCGAGGGGTACCCCCCAACGTGTCCAATGC
>NW_019091610.1:288915-303306 GCF_001949145.1 Acanthaster planci | reverse complement strand
TGCATATGAGCTCGGGGCAGACAGCGTTTTCGCATTCTCTCGTAATACAGGGATTCAAGTGATGGCAAAGTACTACCTATAATCTTCTCAGCTGATCCACTGCAGAGTTCAACTTCTGCAGGTCACTGACAGAAACTCGACCAAACCCAACAATGATTGATGAACAAAAGAACACTCTCAATGACAGACCGATAAAAAATTACTTGTTACAATTCCTGTGGCATTTTGCCCTTGAGAAAAGTTGTCTTGGGACCCAAACGACAGGCCCTACAACTTCTATTCCACACCAAAAGAACAAAAAATGTTCCTGATATGGACCTCTAAATCAGTCTTCCTGGACTCAGTCTGAATGGTTTCTGTCTTATCAGAGTGTTTGAATCAATACTTACTGGTGCTTTGAGCTTATTACTGTGCATGAATGAGAGGTTAAAACTAAGCCTGCATAATTTTAAAAATCATGCCAAAGCCTGATGATAGCGGCTTTTTATCGGCTGCTTCAAATTTTGTAACTAATTCCTGAAGCTGCTTTTCACAACACCGGGCGAAGTTAATGCACTGCATGTAGTTTTTCTGCAGCAATCGTAGCCCCTCAGCGTGCATACCAAATCAAATGCATTATGATATAACTGAGGGCAACTTACAAAGAGTCGGACTCCCTCCGTGCGCAGCCATTTGTCGTCGTACATTATGTTCATCTCCTCGGTGGCAATCTCGGCCCAGCGGCCCCGCTTGGAGAAGAGGGAGATGATGCGTCGCAGGCAGCTCTTGGTGGGGAGGAGGTTGAAGGGTGGGGGAACGCGGAGGTCGTCCTGAATGAAGGCCATCCACATGGCCGTGTAGGAGAATTTCCACTGTCGGTCCGCGTTCTCCTGAAATTATGAAAAAAAAAAATTAATATCACAGATTATCAAAGATGTTTGATATCGGAAGAGGCTTTCTATTCTCTCCTCCCCTCCAAAGCCCTTGCAAGAAACTCTGTGAAAGGAAAAAGTCAAAGCTACCACTCCGCAAAGTACTATGGGTAATTTATGTCGTTGGGCCTCTTTGTTCCACACAGGTCGCAATTTCAATCAGTAATCCGTTGTTGGTTCACTAACACCAAATCCTGCTGAATGGATGGCACGAACCAACGATGGGATCACCGATCGAGAACCGGATCACTGGGAAACAAACAGGCTCCTAATCCACGCGGCGGACATCATCTGGACCCGCCATGCATTTGTACCGAATGAAGCCATCGGCGGCCATTTGCTGTGCCAAATACAAAGGCAATGGTTGGCTGGCTTGCCAATGTACATGTAACTATCAGGTTCGTATAAAGTGACTTCGTCGGTCCACGCGGACGCACCACTGACGGCAGGTTCCCATTGGACGCACAGTGACGTTGCGCGTTAACTTCCGGTTCCATGTAACTCTATGTGCAGTGGGCGGGGTTTCAACTGAAGTAACATTCCCGTCACACTTAAGAACCGGATTGATGCCTGATGAACTAATTTGATTAACAATGGTGAGCAAGCATTTGTATTGCCTTTGTATTTGGTACGGTGAGATGGCTGCCCGATGGCTTCAATGACCTCTGCCTATTGATCAAGGGATCACAGGTCCAGATCTTTTTATACAATGAAGTCTGTGATGAACGCGTGTACAATCAGTGTATACATGTCATGAACCTGTGGAAGTGTTGGCCCTCGTCAACATAGTGAACTTTTTCCGATGAGTTCTGGACGAGAATTTATGTCATGCATGGGCCCTCTTACAGTTCCCTGTAATGGCAGTGGGGACGAGAGAAGGTTGCATACCTCAATGTCATTGTAAACGTTGCTCCACACGGCGATGAGAGCGTTCAGTAACACGATGATTAACAGCACGTAGAAAGAAGCGTACAGCAGCGAGCCAGCGGTCTCCATGACGACTGCATTCTTTGGAAGTTCCAGGTCTGTCATGGGCATCAATCCAAAGACGGACCAATAAAGCGTGACCAGCGTCTGGAAAATGCTGAAAGGGTGATAGACGGAAAAAAAATTTTTTGACTAGTATTCAAGGTCATTCTGGGGATTCATACGAAGGGTGCACTCGACCGACTCAACGGCATCTAGTCGCAATCACTCTGATTACACCTGATTAGGTCTGACTATCATTGGTCTAGTATCAATTAAACGGTGTCAGGTTTGGTAACAACCTCAGCTCATTGCTGTCCATATCTACAGAACAATCCGAGGAGGTGCCATTACTGCCGGCAGGGGCACTGTTCTCCTGCGCATGAGCTCTTTAACACTACACGTCCGTGTACTATGATTTTGAAAAATTCAGACATATTTCAAATGAACAATTAAAGTCTGGGCTCAGAACATCGCATTTTGAAGAGAAAGCGCTCTTTACACGCACACTGTCTTCTTGACATCACAACAGCATTGCCCCCATCTCGAAGAAAAGCACGGAAAGTCTTTGATGTGTACAGAGGGCATTTTTCAATGAGATTAACAAAGAAATAATGGCATTTATTTCCAACACGTTTTAAAAAAGTGCGTAAGAAAAGAGTGAGATGATACATGTTATGCCCAAAAGTTACAGCCACGTCATGGACTTTTTCTTTTTTTTTCCATATTAAATAAGCCGTTACTAATCTTGATACTTTGTCTTACTCTGCAAAACTTCCCCGCTTACAGATCTCTGGGTTTTCGGCTGTGCTGGTACAATGGTTGTACTCCTTCTCGTTATGGTACGAGTAGGTTAACGTCAGCCCAACGGCAAATGATCCCAGCACCGTCCCCACCACGATGAAGAAATGGGAAGTCCTTATTGTCATGCCGACGAGGGAGATCTGTAGCGGGCCAATCAGATCGCTGATGACGACGTAAGGCAGCATACGCAGTACGGTGAAGGCTGTTGCCAGAGCCAGCAAGGCCCGGGCCATTATCTGGGGGTGGTTCCAGGGCCGGCGGACAAAGATGCTGTGCTCGCCGTCGATGGGGGTGGTGGGTCCCTTGTTGACCACGTCCTCCTGGAATGAGGCCTTCCCCCCGGTCCTGCGCCGGGCCGTGTAGTTCAGGACACGCGCGACGACCAGCTTAACGTGTGTCTTGGACGTCTCGTTGATATCTGGGTGCGACCTCTCCAGTTCGCCGATGACGTAGTTGCTGATGTCAGCCAGCTTCCCCTCAGTGAAGTTCCTGGCTACAGCCGGTGGGGGTACTTCAACTGACCGCCTGGACCGTGCATAGTCAGGTGTGGCTGGCACACCATTCACTAACTCGGGGCCAAGACTCTGTAATGTAAAAAATTCAAAATATTCAGCAATGCATATTTACGCACTCCTTATGTATGTGCATAATAATGAAGCAGAAACACGGTGCCTACGACTCACTGCCAAGAAAAGAAGTATGTCTAGGGAACTATTTTCATTATCGTCTATTATTTCATTATTTCCACTTGGTTGCAACCCGAAGGTTGAATTATGAAGTGCTACAGAACAGATAAAATTCAATATATTAAAAATACAGATTGCAACAAGACACATACAAATTACCATAAAATATAAAAAGGGTCCGTAAACAGAAGACAGTTAAAACAATACGGGCAGCACTAAAAGTAAAAAAAAAGAAAAAAAAAAAAGCTAGAAGCTCGTACTTACGAAGTAAGAGAACATTTCTAATGACACCCCCACCAGGAACAAGAGGATGATCAGTGTGTCCCGGATGTGTTCCCATTGGGTCATGACCTTTCTGAACCCCCTAGCAGCGACGCATTCGATCTCTCGCCAAAGCAGACCTGTATATCCAAGATAGAGTTCAAGGCACTAATGACCTGTTACTCTCTGACGACAAAGGTGGTAGTACATCTCCCATTCAATGGTGAAATTTTGGAATTCTCAAGTCGAACCCTTGGGACAGTCCTTTGATAAGCCTTTTGCAAGTTAAATTTGAAAAAAAGTGTGGTACACTGAGATATCTGATTGCACATAAACATCACAAATCAAATTCCCAGACTAAAGACACGGTACTGTTGCAAGACCTGGTGATACCGGGCAAGCTTTTGCATAGCAACCGTTTCTGGAATGACCTGGTCCCTGTGTGCCTTTCTTATCCATTCAAAACAGTGTACTGGTCCAAGATGTCTCTTTTGTAACTATTAAACAAAAGCTTGCCCCAAATTGCAAAGTATAGCAACAATGCCTTTAGGATGGAGAATTCAAGTTATGTTGACGTGAATTTAAAGGATTCAGTGTACCACATTTATTTCAATGTAACTCGTAAATGGCTTATTGATAAACAAGAAAGCCCCGGCCCCTAACTTGACTTGCCTTAATTTGAGGACGTCCAGTAACACTGCATTCTTTGAGTGCTTGCTTGGAGAAATTGTACCAGAGGCTGAATTAACAAGTCAGCTTGGTACAGTGGAACGCCGCTGTACTGAACACTGCTCAGTGTACCCAACATCGTCCCTGGCTCCCAATATTTTGTGCACAAAACCTACCGAACACTTTGCGGTTGCCATTTGTAATTCCTGAACGTCAAAGTCCGTTTTTTTATGCTGGAGAGTGGCAAGTGGCCATTATTTCCCCAAGGATTAGAAGGGAAAGCCACTAGTTGTTGAAGAGTCAATTGTAATTAACTAGCTGAAAACTGGGTACATTGGTCCGCACATGTTCAAAGTCGTCTTCTAGTGACAGCCAGGGCACACACGGTTAATCTGCCAACGGTATTGGATGGACACTGGTTTTGCGACTCCATGAGATTGATCGGGCACGAAAGAAAACAACAAGCGGGACTAACATTAGTCTAAAGAGGGCGCCGCTGATACACAAGCCACCGAGTATCACGGACATGGAAAACTCACCTGTGTGAGTGTCCTCAATGAAGCAACACCAGGAATACTGTTCCAGATGAGCTCTGAAGCTTCTCACGGCAAAGGTGACGAGTTAAAGTGACAGGTTTGCACTAGTGCAGCGCAAAAATATATCTCTTTAGTGAGTGTGGTTCTGACTCTCTCTCTCGAGAGCTAAACTATTGAAAGCCCTTATGTAATTACCGTCCGATGGATGCTGCTCCACGGGGGTATGTGTGGTTCTGGAACAGAAGTTGGCTACAGCAAACCTTTCAGTAAATTGTGTTCGGAAAGAGTTCAATACAGACACCCCTTGACATCCTGTGCACAAACTCTATGGAACTGGTCCGAGAAATTGTTTTCTAAGTAAACGACTTGCCTTCTTTCCTCCTAAATTGAACTTTTCTGGAGATCTTTTTGCTCTCTGACAGCTAATAAGTCACTGTAGGGAATAATTACTGATGTCCTTATATGGAACTCTTCCCTTGTGTTCCAGTTGACCAGAAGACAACAAACAAACTACCTGTGATCCAGACCATGGCAGCGATGGCGTACGGGCGACTGATGCTGGGATTGTGGGCCTCCCCTCCGTCGCTGACGGCCTCCCAGGTCAGCAAGGTCACAAAGGTCAGGTCAGATGCCAGGTACATGATGAACATGACGATGCTGAAGAGGAAGGGAAAGAATTCTGAAATGCGTTTCTCTCTGGCCTGCTTCAGAGCATCAGTTTTGTAAAATGAAGGGTCGATTTTGCCGACACTCGGGGAAACAAACGGTAATTTTACACACTGAACGGACATGGTTCTACGCATACGCTGAACTCAGCAAGGCGTTCAAAATTACATCCTTTTCTAAATTCTCAGGATTGACCTTTTACAATGTAAAATCACATCCCACTTTTTGCCACTTGAAAAGTCAAACTTGAACTGACACAATTGCTATGGTAGATGTGATTTTTTCACATCTTGGAATGATGTGTCTGAACGTCTTGGTCACAAACCTCATCTGCCCTCGTATCCACATCACATCAAATCCCAGAATGTAAAGAGTTGAGCTCTGTCAATCTGTGAATTTACTCTTTCTGATGTTTTCTGAGAATTGGCTGCGATCTTCGTCCACGAACTCGCAACCGTTGAACACGTTTTATCTTTCACGTTTACCTGAAGTTTGAAATGGCCTTCACGCTTGTTTTGTTTGCCCCGAGAAAAGTGTTATCAAACACAAAACATTATTCTGGGCATGCATACTTTGGGCAAGTACCTCAGATGCATCATCGATAAACCATTAATTAATTGATATAATTCAAAGTTAGTGTCGTATATTGACTTTATAATGTTTGCTGCAAAAAGTCATTTGTGATGCAGAAAATCTTGAATTACTTTCCTTTGAGGAGGATTCTGCGAATTAAAGTCAAAATTTAAGGCTCTCTAGCTTGGTCAATTTGCATATTTCAGGTCACTCTACTCAGAATGCATTCAACTGCAGTTTTTGTATTTATTATTTATGACTTTGAATATAAATACATGCTCTTTCAATTCAAATTCAAATTTATTTACGTTTTGCATACACATAACCAAACTCCTATACACATGAATCAGTCAGCTTGTCAAAAGACTACTAAGTTCTAATAGCGGAAAAAAAGCACAAACCTGAAAAATGTAGCCCCACCTATTTTGAGTGGCCTACCCCTGAGCAAAACTTGCAAGTTCTACAGAAATGCTTACGGGATTCGGACAAAGGTTTTCAGCTTCTTATGAGATGAATAGACGTGGATTACAGCCAGCACAGGATAGAGCAGTAAAAGCAAAGCGAAGAACAAGAACCGATAGACGACTTTCTTGTCGCGTAAGAAGAGTAGCCTCCGGTAGAACTGGGTGATTATGACCTGCTGGCAGTTTGGATGGGCAATAAACTAAATGCAGAAAAGAAAATAAAGTTGCAAAACTGAAAATCAAACCTTCTATATATTTTTTTCACTTTTGCTGTCTTTTTTGCTTGTTTTAATTCATACCTGCAGCTTGTTTTCTCCAGCCTAGTTCTTCAGTCAGGAATTTGTTTTACAAATATTTTCGAGGGGAAGTCTGAAAGTTTTATTGTATGGCTTTGATCACACATCAAAAAGGATTTCTGTCATCAGATGTTAGGAATGGAAACTAATCTCCCAGCTGTTTACCTTCTGCAGCCCAAGGTCGAGGGCACTCGATATCTTGGGGAGCGGTGAGTGAGAGGCGCAATCCCCAATCAGGACGTTGTCTTCGTCTTGGTGCGTCAGCACTGTCATGATCTGCCAGGCAGTTGATTCACAAAGCGGGTGAGTAAGTGAAGAGTACAAGGCTGAACAACAGTTGGCCAATTTGAACAACAGTTAGCCAATTTGAACAACAGTTGGCCAATTTGAACAACAGTTGGCCAATTTGAACAACAGTTGGCCAATTTGAACAACAGTTGGCCAATTTGAACAACAGTTGGCCAATTTGAACAACAGTTGGCCAATTTGAACAACAGCTGGCCAATTTGAACAACAATTGGCCAATTTGAACAACAGTTGGCCAATTTGGCCAATTACATGTAAGTTCCCGGTGTAAAATATATTTTGTGCAACTGGGTCATTCTATAAATTAGGGGTCCAAAAGCGTGACATTTTTGTGTCCCTGCTTCATATGACCTTTGTTTTTTGACATGGAAATATCACCAGAATTGATTTCAAACTATTACTATTTGTTTGGCAGGTAATTTGCATTAATTCCCCACTCTTGGAAATTAGAAAATGTGTTCTGAACTTATAAAATCATAGGTCAGATGTGACAGGGCCATGAAAAAATTGGACCCCTTATTTATGGAATCACTCAACTACTAATTGCACTCTCATCACACCTACAGGACCAAAAATCTGAAGTCGTCTAGAACCTCAAACATTATTTTCAGTTGTCTTGGCCACGTTAAAGTTGTCAGGTACATCGGAATGCTGTCCATAAACAATTAAACGAGACGATGTCAAATATCCTTGTCGCGTTGATGTTGAAAGATAATATTCCACAGAAGTGATCTCAATACTTTGCCAATGATGTAAACAATAAGCAGTAAAGACCCCTCCATCGGCATTTATTTGTCTGTCCGGGTTGGTGTCATTTGGTTGAAACAGTATCTATCACGTGAGTTGTGACTTGCGACGCCCTGGCCCTAATTACAAGCGACGAAAGCTGCACTTGATTCCGTCAGGAGAAGAGAAAATAGTTGGAATTGCTTTCTACTGGTGAACTTCAAATGACCCTGAACAATGTAGAGGCAGAACGCCACCAACAGCCAGAAAAGACACCCAAAATGGTTTCCAATTGCTGTAAATGTGAGGTCTCTGACTTCATGTGTGTAATAAGCACTCATCCATGCAACTTCAAATCATCAGCCTTGGAGTTCTTAATGGTGCCAAAGGCAAAACAGTATTTTGCTGTGCAACATCAGAGTAAATCCTTGTCATCTGATTGGTGAAGTGTCAATCTCGACAGAAAGATGGAATGTTCTATTCCACTCAGCTCTATCCTGAAGAATAGAGCGTTCCATTGTCAACTTTATAAAATCAATTTATACTCTTCTGACTGCATTGCTATATTGTCATTAATTTTATAAAACATCTATTGAAGAACAGAATTCTTCTGAGTTTTTGGGGTTTGATGTTTTGTTGTGGATTTCACCTCTTCTGTGCTCCTGGCTTGAGAGATGAACTCAGTGGCAAAGTTTTCCATATCATTCTGCAGCGCATTGTAGCCAACCTTGAACTCGATCTCTATCTCCTCCAGCTTGCGGAGCTCGTCGCACAGGGTGAAGGCACGATGGACCGGGTCCTTGCTGGCCATGGCTACGTAGGCCTCGCTGGCCAGCCCTTTGTAGATCTCCATGGTGCCCACAGAGCGCTGGAAACTGTCCTTGGCTGCCGTCTGGAAGTCGTGGCTCTGAGGGATGCGCACACCGTTCTCCAGGAGGATCTGTGGCCAAGGAAAAGACCATGGGCCCTGTTTGTTTCACACGAATCCGGATCCCGATCAGTGATCCCGACGCTGGTTCATTCATTCCATCTATTAGGCAAGGGTTCTGGTGTCAGTAAACCAACATCAGATCACTGACAGCGATTCGGATTGGCACGAACAAACAGGCCCTATCTAGTTTCGAGACAGTGTTGACGCAAATGACGAGTTCTCCTAGTGACCCTCTCTAAAGGACGTCAGATAACACAATCACCTTTAGCCTTCCGATCACTGCCATACAGATTACTCTTTGTAGAAGAGCCCACGCGGGAGAGTTCTGTAGATGTCTTGGACAATGTAGAGGTTTATTTCAGTTTCAAAAAGCTTTCACTACTTTTCCTTCTAAATAAACAGCAATGTGTTGCTGGTGTACATTTTGGTTCTTGCATGAAATCTTCAACATTCTTTTGGGACACGGGCTTAAATGCCACATGATCTGTGACCGAGACCCCGACAGGTACCGTAAACTATGTTTCCACGAGTACCCGAGTGTGGTTCGTGTAGGGCCTCTCAGTTTCAAGAGCGGGCTTAAAAGAAAATGTTGCCTCAAACTTGTTAATGTCAAAAAGAACTGCTGCATGATAAATGCGAGATTCTATTACAAGCAAAATAATGCCTTAGATCTGGGTTGGCAGGTTGGTTTCACCCATTCTTGAAAGGTGGGCTTCAGTTTTGTCTAGCAAAGCATTTGTGACCTTAGTCAGTTTATGAAGTTCTCACGGCATATGCCTGAGAAGACACCGGGAGAACTCACCTTGACCATTGGGAAATTTTTCCTCTGTGCAGCCAGGATGATTGGGGTGATGTCAGGGTGGAAATCATCATTGGCGCAGTGGCAGTCAATGATGCGTTGTCTCTCGGTGGCATCCTACAGAGCGGGAAATTTAGAGCTTTTTTCTTGGCCTATCTCGAGTCCCACGAATATTCACACAAATTTTTCAAGGGGCTAGTGTGGTCTTATCATGGAAAATAGACTCAGAAAGACAACGAAGATTTCCTTCTCCTGTCCTAGGTAGCCACTTTTGTCTATCAAAAAGAAAGTGTGTGTGCCTTAATAGAGGCTTTGCATGGTAGCCATCTTGCAGGGCAGTGCTTTAATTTTACAAAGACACCCCTCTGTGCACACCCAGTGGAACAAAGGCACTGGCCTGCAAGATGGCAGCCACGCAAATCCTCTACAGTTTCACAGAATAGTTCTATTTATACAATACCCGCATAAATCCCAGTCATCTGATTAGTGGATCGTTGATCATGTGTCATTGAAT
Organism: Acanthaster planci; assembly: GCF_001949145.1. Next base: position 293,198 of record NW_019091610.1, on the reverse strand, counting down.
CATTTTATTATATTCAATGGTATCCATTTTATTTAACTGGTTCCTGCCCCCATTTCATATATTTTGATCCCAGCAAATAAAAAGGAAGATATAATGAAGGAACAGAAATTAAACTCTGCACGGTATTACATAGCGGGAAGTGTTTCGAACGTGATCTTATATGTACATGTATTTGACAAAATGACAGACGTTAATATGTGAGCAGGGCTTATTTGTTCTCCTAATAGACGAGGATTTATGCAGGTAGGCTACTGTATAAAACCAATCATGAATATTTCACATTCACGCCAAGGTACGGTGTAAGAGTAATTTCATGCACTCATGAACATTCATTTCTCTAATGTGCAGCAATTCACATCTGTGGTGTGACGAAAGAAAATAAGCCTGAACACACAATGTTGGGGGACATAATTCAACAAAAAAATGACAAGGAAAAAAAATCCTTTGTTGTGTCTTTGTAATTCTTTGTTTGGAATGCAATAAAACAGGTGCAATCATAGGTCCCCCGAAGTGAAGGAGGTGTGAACAAACTTTTGGCATGGAATTACACTTATGGCAGTCAACCAGCTGCTCAGTTTGCCCTGCACTATGCAGTACCTTTTGACACAGCGGTGGAAGGAGAAAATTGCCTGTATGATGAGACTCTTGAGGGCGCTTAGCGGCTACACTGAATAAATGGGTGCAGGCCAGTATAAACTGCCATACACCCTAGCCAACAGTGATAAATACCTGAACTTCCAAAGATCAGGGAAAAAACTCATGAGTTTCCCTCCCTTTCGAAACACACATCAAATTAAAGACCGTTTATGATTGGTCATTTTCTTTTCGAATTTCCATTCATTAACCATTGAAGATATTGCATTTCCTCAGAAGGTTACCCCTAAAAAGCTGTCATGAAGTCTCTTGCCATTTGGAAAACTTGATGCCTACACTTCTTGGTAAATAGACCGTTTTCAGGCACTGACTTCTTCCAAATCTCACTCAGACATAAGCTGGTATTCTTCTTGCTGGCCTAAACCCGTCTTTTCTACAAATCTTTAAGTTCGTGGGACACAAAATGCTCTCTTCCGTAGACAATTTGAGTTGATACAAATTGTGATTTTGCAGGCCCAAGCAGCTGAGTTTTTGGCCCATACTGGCCTGCACACAGAATGGCCAGGCACTTTGTAACAGCCTACAAAATCCGGAGTTCTTGTAACCAAGCATATACGACCAGTCAAGGACATTGGATTCCTCTAAGCAAAGTCCTACCTTAAGAGCATGTGCTCTGTCGCACAATATTCGCACTGCCTCGCTGAAGTCATGCTCCACGGCTCGCAAAACAGCATCTTTGATCTGGACACCGTGATCCAGGAGAGGGTAAATCACACCTGAAAGAGGAAGTCTATCTTGGATAATTATAGGCTGAAAAATGGGCCAAGACAGGTCACAAATCATTTCAACAGTGGCTTTGTAAGATATGGCACAATATCAGGAGATACATGTATTCCAGTTTTTCCTGTGAATGCAAAAACAAAACAAAAAAAATGTCAAAAGCCTTACTCTCCAGAGGGGAATAAAGGGTTTCGGGAAAAAATGCCAAACTATGACCCTCCCCCCCCAAAGAAACAAGGTTTGCTCCCGAAAATGTGGTTCTGGATCTGCCCTTGTTTGATAAGCATGCGGCTAATCAAGATACAGAAACCGGCAGTTTGGATTTCCTTTCATCCTCATAAATCAGTTTGTTAGATTACATTTTTAAATTGTGTCAACGCACTTAAGTCACTTTTTTTCCTTTTCGCGAGTAATGGCTATGGTGGATATCTGAAGATCTGAATTCCATCTCATGACTATGAATTCACGATATCAATGTACATGTAATCATGAGCGTAAATCCTGGGGGGGGGTTGGGTAGATTATCCCCCACCTGCTGAGTTTTGGGGTGGGGGTGGGCAGAGGCTATCCCCCACCCACTGGGTTTTGGGGTGGGGGTGGGCAGAGGCTATCCCCCACCCACTGAGTTTTGGGGTGGGGGTGGGCAGAGGCTATCCCCCACCCACTGAGTTTTGGGGTGGGGGTGGACAGAGGCTATCCCCCACCCACTGAGTTTTGGGGTGGGGGTGGGCAGAGGCTATCCCCCACCCACTGAGTTTTGAGTTGGGGGTGGGCAGAGGCTATCCCCCACCCGCTGAGTTTTGGGGTGGGGGTGGGCAGAGGCTATCCCCCACCCACTGAGTTTTGAGTTGGGGGTGGGCAGAGGCTATCCCCCACCCACTGAGTTTTGAGTTGGGGGACGGGCTACTGAATCATCCCCCTCCCAATCATCCAATTTTTTTGTGATGGGTCATAAATTAATGCTGACCGTTGAAGAATTTTTGGGGGACTCAAATTGGATTCGCCATATCACTCACACAGGGAGAACAATTCTTAAAAAGCCATAAATTGATTCTCCATGAATGTAAAACATATTATTACAGATGTTCATCGCCCAGAATAATAAATTATTAAGGCTGGGCAAGTCCCCCCCCCAAACACACACGCACCCAAGTGTGTATTTGCCTGCAATTGGGGACCCCCTATTGTTCCTCTTTTGTTTGTACTTTAACTTTTTTAGAAGACCACCCATATGTTTTGTACACAGTTGTCAATCGGGGACCCTCTGTCAATCGGGGACTTTATTGTCCTCTATTGTTCAGGGTCCCCAATTGAATGCAGAAACAAACTCACACACACCCACCTCCTCCCGCGCCGTAGTTGTGCGGACATACACACGACATTTCACCCATTTTGTGGGGACCGAAAACGTTGTGGGGACTCAGAAATGTCCCAACTACTCGGTTCAAATTTTCCTAACAAAAGAACTTGTCCTCTTAGCGCGGTGAATGCCTACCCACACACCCTCACCCAACCACCAATCTCCGGCACAAAGTCATACAAATGTAACTTTATGAAGAAAAGCTTTATAAAAGTATCCAAAAACTCGGTCACTTCGCATACATACTGTAAATCCGCCAGTAAAATATCACTTGCCTTCAAAAATAAGTTCGCACAACTCAAAGTCAAAGAAACATTGGCCTAGGCCCTCACTTAGCCTATCGCAAGAAAAGAGCTTCATTCACCATTCTCCATGTTGTGAGAAAAACTGGTGGGCTCTATATCATACAAACGTAGATGCTAAAATTTAAAAACAATATTGAATTTATGCGAAAATAGGCAACAGTATAGGCTTCTGTTATTTGTTCCTTCTAAATTACATTCCAACTATGGATTTTGTCTTTTGATAGTTTTCCTATCAGCGGCCCAGCACTCACCCAGGTTCCCATTTTCGATGGCCACGTGGAGAGCAGTGCGCCCGCTAGCGTCGGTACAATTGATATCGAGATTATGCTGTAGACTCTTCTCGAGGCTGTCCTTCATCCCCTTGACGTCGCCCTTCATGGCAGCAATGAAGTACCTCTCCCTGGCTACCTCTGGGCTTATACCATCCCCCATGGTGACTGTACGAAAACCTAAACCTAAAAAGGTAACAAAAACAACCAGATTGTGCCAATGAAGGAGTAACACAATTTGCATGGCGTCATACGAATTTTGGGCTTAATTGAAATTGGGCCCCTTGTCGTTACGGGTTCCCAGCTTCCAGTTTCTCTAAGAAGTCAGTGGTCTGTTATGTACAATACAATTCTAAGAGTTCATTTTTGGACCTTTTTACCGTATTGCCAAATCAAAGACAATTGGACTCGGTCTTTTTTTAAAATTCTTAACAATCACGTACAGGCACTTAAAATAAGTAAACCCTGTGTGAAGTTTCGATATGTTTTATTTACGGGTCATTTGAGTTTATGTCCTCACATGCACGTGCTGACCCACGTGCATTGACAGCATCATTGGGAAAAGTTGTGGCTGAACAATCAAAGAAAAAAAAATCGGGTTTCGCGAAGATTGGTACATCCCATTTTCACAAAAAAATTGGTGTCGAAATGATTCCAAGGCTTTACTGAGCAAAGTAATCGACAAGTTTAGCGCAGGAATAAAATGCATCCCGACGGTGGTGAATTCCTCCGTTCTTTTAGAGTTAAACCACGTTGCAAAGTGCGGGCTAGGGGACCACGGGCACTGTTTGGAACCGCTTGCTTGGTAAGCGCTGAGCCTGCCTTCTGTCGGCGAGGCTGGCTGACAAGCGTTCGACAGAGCAAGCCGCTTCGAAATCTCCTTCCGGTCCTCCATTTGCAAAATGACGGTATGCGCATGTGTTGGAAAGTGAGGTGAAAATGATGCCCGAGACACAAAATGACCATCGAAGTAAT
>NW_019091610.1:243274-284501 GCF_001949145.1 Acanthaster planci | reverse complement strand
TTTGTACCATGGAGGAAGGATGTTTGTACTCACCGTTTCTCCCGAAATCCAACGTCAGAAGCCTTTAATCTGGGAAAAGATCACGAATCCTCGAGCATCCTGCGTTCCACCAGAAAGCCGTGAGCAAAATGACATATAGGCCACGTACGATCCTATGATCTTTTGACGTGGGCGGTACAGCAATCATAAAGTACATGTACTACCTTTGCATACGCGCCCCGCTTGTACATTGCGACTTCTGATGCCGGCGTTCAGGAGCCGCTCTGAAAGCAGGTTCACCAAGTCTAACGCGCGCACTGCTGAACATACGCCCCGTGGTATACCGTAGCACCAGCTTCAACACGAAAACCGACGGCGGACTCTATGAACATGGCAATGTTCACTACTAAGTATATCCATCAAAACTCTAATTCATGCTTAGCATTTAACATGATTACAGAATGACAGCGAATTGTTCAAAAAGGGATAAATGGCTGTCAGACAGCAAATTGTTCAAAAAGGGATAAATGGCTGAATACAATTTGGGCAGTGAACCAATGTAGGCAGCCATAGCTTGCCCGTACAGTCTCCCTTTCTGTGTCGCAGAGCAAACAGCCCCAAAGATACAAACAAAGGAATGGAATCATCTTCATCCAGCTTCTGTTTTCTCTATTTTTACAGGATTCGTGTGAAACAACCAAAATGGCATCCAATGAGCTGACAATATTTGCCACAGGAGGATTTTGTCTTACACAATGCCTTTTATTATTGCGCTGTCACAAAACAAGTTTGACCACGTTTACACAATGCAAAATGACGTTAATATTGGTAAAAACCACAGTTTTCCCCTAGGCAGAACAATAACACTTTAATCAGGTTCCCGTTACCAATTGGCTTCAGCTATGACTCAACCAGAAACACTTAGTATCAAAAATAAATTTGTCTTACGATTAGTAAGGTGCAAAGAACACTATTATACATTCGTGACAAGGAAATGATATAATGCGCACAAACTATACAATGGGATTCCATGTACTTCAAAACATTTACAGTCCATGCTATGCTTTTAAACTTACAAAGGCTGTGGCAATATAGTAACACCTTCAAAACACTTCGAGTGTTTGTTGGATTCTATGTGCTGAACAGTTAGAATGGGAATTCACATAAGTTTATATCGAGAAATAATTACCAACGGACTATACTGCTTGATGCAAAGTCAGAAAAAGTTGTAAGAAAACTGGCGAAACCTTGGTTTTCGCAACCGCATTTGGGAGTTACATATTTTGACAAAAAATTCACATGAGCTTCGGCTACTTGGAAGAAGAGACATTTCTGTGGCAATTAAAAAGCTGATGATTAAAATTTTAAGGGATGTTTAAATATCAACAGTGATGTCTTTCTGCGATTGTAAAATGGGCACATATTAGTGTCTCTCATTAAAACACTTCGGGCAGACATTTTGATCTTGACTTGTCATCTGATCTACCCGATCATTTGTCTCATTATACGTATCAATCGAGTGTTAATAAGTGACTCAAGCAATGTCTCAGGTGAATAAGACTGGTACACATGAATCACATAAGAAATTGGTGTCGATTGAAACAATATGAGTGGCGCGGGTGCCATGCTACGCAGAATGAGTCGCGTTTTCTGCTTATTTTCAAGGTGCGAAATCCATTAAGACACAAACGGCTCGACTTGTAAAGTTGAAGTTGACAGTGAATTTGAAAGTGTACAAAAAATGCGACTTCAAATCTTTCATTAGTTAAACTGATGCTGCATCAACCTCTGACAAATATAAACCGTGACCTCGTTTACCCCAGTGGTGCCATTTTGACCATTTACCTCGATACGCACACAAATGAGTGTTGCACCTGTATACTTCCACAACCCACGACTGTAGGCTACAATGAAAGGCATGTGATGCATTCATCACAAATTCTCTATCAAGGCACGACTGTGACATCACAATTCTTGAAGCTTTGCGATGTATGTTACGTTTAACACCTCCGGTGTTATCAGAGGACCACACTACACTTTTCAATGGTGTTAAATTTTTGGTGTTAAATTTTTGGTGTTATTGGGGTTACTTATAACACCCTCCATCGCACTGTAACACTTATAGTGTGCAAAATAACACCATCGGTGTTAAAGTAACACCCTTTAATGTGGTCAACTGATAACACCAAAAAGTGTTGCTTTTAACACCAGAGTTTTTACAGTGAAGATATTACAATTACTGAGTCAAACCTCCCCGTTCTCCTTTTATTGCATTATATTAGTTTGACGATATGTGAAACCAGAATTAGCAAAATAACATACTTAGCAGATACGAAGCTAACATAGTATTTGTTATCCATAGACAATGGAGAAGACGGTACGCATTCAGTTACGTTGATGGGTGCAATTGTCCATGTAGGAGACAGAATGGCCCGTTTAACGAGGTAAACCAGAGTAACGCAGAATTTCCAATCAGTCATCTCATTAATTTGAAATAGTTCGCTCCACTGCATGAATGTGAAAGTTTTCTCATTTAATTCATTCAAAGCCTGGAAACATCTGGAATAAACTCCCTCGTGAAGTGAATCAATCTTGAGTAAATTCCCGTCTGAATAAATCCTTGAATCACGACGTGTTCATGTGTTGTTTAGATCAAATAAAACAATGAAACTTCCATTCACCATTGGATAAAACATTCGCTGGGACTCTGGAGTGAATTATTCAATGCACGCGATCAACCAACCAATTCGATGATAGGGATTTATTTAATCAAGATCGTTAATTCAGTCGCCCTGAATTATCTCCATAATGCGCCATACGTTACTAGGAATTTCGTATACGACCGCAACAAAACACAGTTTTTAACACTGACTCAGTGAGCGTTCAGATTATTTAAAGTCAAATTATTTTCATCAATAATTAAACACCTCAAATTGTACACATCTCAGACAAAACTGTCTTAAAAGATGAATGAATGTAATTAACTTATCCTCAATACAAAAACAGCATATACATGTACTTTTGTGAAAGCTGAACTATGTATAAACATTAAAGTCACGGAGATAAATTATTCGTCTCTGTATAAAACACGTTTTCGGTGCTGCCTGGATATCTGCACGAAAAGAGACTTGCTCACCGTCCTGAAACTGAACAGCATATTAATCTTACACAGACATCACCGTAGGTTCCTTACGCTGTGACTCAAAAGCAGGAGGCATCCACTAACGTTAACATGTCACATGTACATATTGGGGAAAAAAATGATAAGCAAACTCGAAAGGGTCATTTCAGGAAAATTTTGGTGTTCCTCATAATATTTCTTACTTAGTTTACAAAAAGCCGTCATATCGTCTGGTTACCAGTGGGCCATACATGGTGCACAGAGCTGTGGCAGACATTATATTCCAGTGCACCTTCAAAAGGGAAGTACACACAAGAGACAAGGCGCAACAATCGTGCCTCGTATACTCTGTAATACAATGCAACCTGGTTTAGACCACAAGTATTGGCGCAGCCATGAATCTCTGTCGAACCGGGATGGCGATTGAGTTTTCCGCCTCAACAAACCTACATTTTTGGTTCAACTTGAGTTGAAGTAGATTGTCATTATAGCTGCGCCACTGTTGCAATTAAAACAAGATGTAATGAGCTATGACCACACCAAATCAACAACGGAAGGTCGTGTGGGGTTTCAGTGACCGACCAGGGTGCGGCCGGCCCGTGACCGGAGCAAAGACGCAGCCATCCCGTCCACCGTGTTCCGGATGACTCGGTTCCGCTCTTTCAGGTCCTTGACGCTGGTGTCCAGCTGCTCCGTCTTGGCCCCAATGTCGTCCACCTTCTGAAGCTGTACCTTGATGTTGCCCAAAACGTCTTGCAGGTTCTCGAAGGACTGGTCGGCCGCGTTCAGGGACTTGAAGGTCTCATATCTGAAGAGATTGAATGGGATCAAGCATGATTGAGGAGAACGACGGGAGTGGTGTCAGAAGTGGGATTGGCATTAGTCTACACTTTGTTCTTGTGTCTATAAGCCCTATTGCGAGCAAAGTTGAAACCGCGACTGCGGCCCTGTACAGCACAACTTTTTTTACGAGTCAAAAGTCCAGTATACTTCATGCTTTTGAAGACTAGCCAACGCATGCTGAGCATTTAAAACACCCTCTCCCTCCGATCGGTAAATGCAGAATGTGAAGTTTTCTCCCTAGGTTTCTGTAATTACATTCAAATTAATACACTACCACGAGAGCAGACATGATTCCCTCAATTAGTCATGTTTGTGCGGATGAGGTGGTTTGACACGGGCGACTGACATTTATTCAAGGGAGATGTAGGCCTACATGTCAAACAAGGTGGAACATGCCTTGAATACCGTGTAGCCATGCAGTGTGTGTTTGTGTACAACGTCAAAGGGCAAACATTTCCAAAGTGAAAGCACACTTCGTAAAGAGTCTACGGATACAGTCATTTCTATAAAAAGTAAACACACATGCTGCACGGCCACAAATGACATCCAAACGTGACACACGGGGCCTATTCTGTCTGCTTCTGGAATACAAACCTAACTCGTTTGTACATGTACTTTACTACCCGTACATTGAATAACCCGTGAGACAGTTACGGACGATAAATTCTAAAAACCGAGTAATTGATTCTTTTGTATGGTGTGTATAAAAAGTCACATTTCGGTTACACTTAGGCTACGTTGTGTGATACCTGTAGCTGTCGTTAACCTGCGCGTCTTCAGAAAAAAATATATGGATGAATCTCTGACATCCGAAGGCCAGAGTTGGTTAAACGTGACTGGCCGCAGGATTTCCAGCCCAGTTTCTAGACTATTTAATTCTACCAAAGGTCGAGTAATAAGACGTGAGTCACATTCACCCATGATAATACCATCAAGAATACGCTTGTATCTGCACTTATTTTATGATGCAAATAAACTGCACGTGTTCAAGGGTTCATTGCTGGTCTCTCCTGCAGAAAACAAAATGGCAACAGCGAAGGCAAGGATTACCTGCTACCCGGAAGTGGTACCAAACAGCTATTTGAAGTTCAGACCTAAAAGAAGCGATTGTAGAATTATTCCTTACATAAGTTTTATTTACGATGGCGAAATCACACCAAGAAGACATAACGTTTGAAGTGTGGTACGACGAACATCTGGTGAAGAATTGAAGAAACGAGGAACCTCTCGATAAAAAGGAACACATTATTGTATTAGTGAAGCCGAAGCAACTTTAAATCTGTGAAGAAGGTACCAATCTCGTAGGCCTACATGTCGAGTGAGTTATACCCAGCAAGAAATGAGACCGAGGGTACTCTCCCCAACATGTCCAATCCCTATACACATTCCAGACTATTGTTACTTAACACATCCCCCCCCCAAAGATGTCTGAAAGGAATTCCCCAGATTCCAGCGAGACAATAGCCAACGCAAAGCAGGGAGGTTCTCTCCGTCTCATACCTTGCTGCATATGGAGCGACTCGCTGCAATGCAATGAGCGACTCGTGCCCCCTTTTATATCAAACTCATTCGCATTCCCGTTCAATTACTCCGCGCTCACGAAAACAAAAAGTTCCAGACGAGGACAAAGCGACTTTTGGAATATGGATGGTTTGGGTGCTTTGGGGGAGCAGGCCAAACGAGGGCGACATTGTTGCTCGTCGGCTCCTCTAAATGGAGCTCGGGGGTGTATCAGATGTTGCAAATATATGAAAAATAAATAATGTCAAATTGTCGCTCAAATACGCTTCCCTACAGCCCCACCCCACTGGAAACGCTCCTTTATATGACAACTCTTTTGCAAACTTTGTTTTTCAGACGAATGGGTGCATGTCGCACCTCAAAACCATGCAGGATGCGTTTTAGAAGTTGACAGAAAACACGAGTATATTTTATTTACATTTTTCTTTAAGCAGGGTAGTTTCCTCAGTTGTAGAACAACTATCCTGGAAATCCCTGGTTTTTAAATTTAAAACAATTAAAGGCCACAATTAAAAAATAAATAAAATCAAAATTAATTTAAACGTAAAAATAAAAATGTAAAAATAAATACCCACCCTGATTAACAGAGAGACACATAAATCAAAGTTAAAAGTTTAAAAGGAAAGAAAGAAAACGACTACAAAAACCAAGAGGATAGTTCTCAATTTCTTTTTTAAAGGTTAAAAAAAGAAAGGCAAAAAGCATACTAAGAATCAAAGATATAAATAAAAATATAATGAACTTAAGCTAGTTGAAATAGTTAAATTTACTGGAAAATCAAATGAAACCGTAAAATGCACACAACTACACTCTAAAATACTTCAAACCAACTAAATAAGGCGTTTAAAAACCGGATGAGATGGCACCTGTCTCTGCGAACTAGTCAAATGATTCCACCCTGTAGAAAGCAACATACTGGAAAGTAGGCTTGGCAGCATTTGTCTTTGGAGCAATTGAAACACGCAGGGAGCCATTTGTAGTTGAGCGATTACTAGTTGGGAGACATTCTTCACAAAGGTATACTGGGTTTATGTTATGGACGCATTTAAACACTTGATACATTCGCATACAATGCCACCTGTCAGGAAGACTTTTCCAAGACAAAGTATTGCGCAGCTCAGCAGTGAGTGTCAGTGAATGAGCATATATTATGGACGCATTTAAATACTTCACACATTCGTATACAATGCCACCTGTCGGAAAAACTTTTCCAAGACAAAGTATTGCGCAGCTCAGCAGTAGGTGTCAGTGAATGAGCATATATTATGGACGCATTTAAATACTTCACACATTCGTATACAATGCCACCTGTCGGAAAAACTTCTCCAAGGCAAGGTATTGCGCAGCTCAGCAGTGGGCGTCTGTGGATGAGCATGAGTGTAGCAAGCCGATTAGGTAAAATAATAAGTTCGTCACTCAGGCTTTTAGAGCAGTTAGACCAGGCCACGCAACAATAATTGAAAAGAGGGAGTACCGTGGCACAACTTAACCTAACCAGATCATGGTGACAAAATATAGACATGTACGTGAATCTAAACACAAACTAGTCATCAAGGAGTAAGTTACAAAAGCGGATTCGTGACGTTCATTTCTACAAAAAGCCAACGACCCCATTCGGTTTGTCGTCGCTTTGGGGGCTTTTGTGGGGAGCGCACGCGTTCCAGCTTTAAGGTAAGGTCATTATCCACCATACGTACGTATCCCGGCGAAATCAAAAATAGCGGAAAGCTGTGAATCATTTTTTAACAAATAAGGAGGCCCACTTCCGGACATATTTGAGGCATTGGAATGTAATGAGCATGACAGGTAACACTGCAACCGCTTCGGTTCGGTTAATTTTGAATTGATGACAAGTTTACGCGAGCTTTGTGTATTTCTGGGAAAACAAAAGGCGCATGACTTTTAGTACGTTCAGTGAGTTAGGCTGTCTGTTGCCTGGCCGTGCCGTTGTGCAAGAATTAATATTAAGCCAGGTAATTGAAATTTCAAGAACAGAATGAAGAAAACTTTGTCAGACTGTGCCCAGGTCCAGCAAAATTTACTTCAGCCATTCTAAGGGTATAGGTCTAGACCTGCATTTTTCCTCTTTGAGGTATTTCTTGTTTATATTTGCTCATCAAACAGCGCATTTAGCGCCGATTACAGAATGAAGTCACGCTTAAGAAGACAAAGACGAAATTTTCAGTTTTAGAGTTGGGAGGAAAACCCCTCATAAATATTCCAGGGAAACCTTGCTCTGAATCAGGCTGAGACTGAAAACCCAATCCACACGCTGGCCTAGGTGGGATTCGAACCCGGGTCACAGAGGTGGAACGCGAGGAAAGAGCCACAACACCAATCTGACTCTCTATCGGCGAGCATAAATACACTCGGTATTTGTGAGATACCCCTCTCCAAAATGGACAGCGCTGGGCTCGAGTCGGTCGCGGTAGGCTAATGTGGTACTGACCCAGATGCATAATACCATACCCCATGAATGGAAACACCGAGTCGTCCAAAAAGAAGCAATCAACGGGACTGTCAAAGCTCATCAATAGATAAATGTAAGTTTACAAAAAATTGAAAGAAAAGAAAAACAATCAGTAGGCGGGGACGAAAGAAAAAAACAGGATTTTTGAATACGACTTAGGCCCTATTTGGCCAAGCCAAAATTTAACTAGAAAATCTCGAAACACTGGACAACCTTCAAAATCTTCATTTGACATGCATGAAAACGATGGCGGTTTGAGCAAACCAGTTTTTTTCTAATCGACAAAAACACAAGCGATAAAAGACGCAATGTGGCCAATCCCGTCGGATTGGAAACCCGCATCACCGATGTCAAAATCAACCAGCAAAATGCGAGTGGCTTTGAGAAAATCCGGCCGATGTTTCCGATCCGTTCGGGGTGGACTTGTTGGCTTTGCTCTGCGAATCAGCGGGCTATTTAGTATTCATAGATTCTGACTTGACTCGGTCAGCGACGACTCGAGAGCCGGGTCGGCACCCGCCAGGCACTTGGTTCATCTTCCACGAAGCTCTGAAGTGTTTGTGTGGAGGGAATCCCGTTGTAAATACGTGTGAGGCTACAAGCTATATCCATGACCAATGGACGTTTATACCGGCGCATAATATTCAGTAAAATTGACAAAATGTATACCAGAAGTGGCCCAGCAACTGCGGCCTACACCGTTACCTCTCCCATAACCTTGATAAGCCTCAATAAACCCATAATACATTGTATAATGCAAAAATGGCCCGAGAGGACAAATTTTACAACCAGAATTTCACACACTACTGCACACAGTAACTGTGCTCAGTCTTTTTTTTTCAATTTTCTTTTCCAATGGTCGACCATTCGGCTTTAGTCTGACAAGCTGCATTCACTAGAGCTATAGAATAAACAATGTACAACTACTGGAAAAGAGTCAGGTTGGACATTTAGGCCTGCTGCTTCTTTGGTTTTGTTTTATTTCGAGCCTTATCAAGCTAATTTCCTGAGTACTATGCAAATATTTGCATTTGCTCAAGTTGAAAAGGCTTGTTCGAAAGAATTGCAGAGTGCAATTTTCTTTTCACCTCGTGCTTGAAAATCAAACTGCATCTCTTACCTGAAGACAGCCACATCGTTCCGGATTGCCATGACGTCCGCCCTGGACACGGCGTTTTCCGCATCACCACCGCTGGAGGACGAATGATCCAAAATGTATCGCTCCGCCAGCAGTCGCGCTATTTTCTGATCATGGCAAAGAAAAGAAAGTGCGACCATTTCTAACATACAGTCTTTTAGAAATATTTAAGGTCTGGCTTTTAGAACTTAGTTTTTCCTCTGCGTTTAGAAGGTCCTACATATGCAAGAATTTCAAGATGGATGCCAAAAGTGATGTGCAATAGGACCGAAAACCCAAACGGGCTTGCCGGAGCGTCGCCAGCCAGCAAAACACCTGTTTGGAACAAATCAACCAATCAACCGATGGGGGGGGGCTGGGCACCAATTGGAACTTCGGAATGCTATTTAAACAAATTAATACTTTTGTCTGTGCGTATAAAATATACAACAAATACGTTTTAGTCTTCTTTCCAGAAGTTTATATTGTAAAACCACACTGATTCAGTCGGTGAGTATTGACTTCTACGCTCTCCGATTATTCCTTTTTTGAAGGGGTCTCCGAGGAGCAAAGAGCCTCTTTTCCTCAGAAGGCAAATTCGAAACGAATATTACAGTACTGGGTAAGCTTGGTCGATTTGGAATGTTCACTCGGTCATGAGGATTTATCGGAACCTCCCCCGTCTTCTGTCTCTTGCAGCTTTATGCATGAGGCATCACATTTTAATCTATCAAATTGCTGCAGTAGACGCTGAAGTCACGGAATGGCCAACGTGGCGCACCGTTAGCCCACCTCATGTCTCCTTCGCGCCAGTTGCCACGGAAATCACGTCACGTGACGAACATTGGCGTCACATGGTAATAAGTTCTGTCACCCTCAGCGGGGCACCCCGGGGAAATTCATTTACCTGGATATGCGCTGCTGTTTGCGTCGCTGAGGCGTGTCGCATTTAATACAGATAACCAAAAACAACACTGGAAATTCTGGCACCAATCTCTTACATGATACGCCACATGTTCCCAAATGAGCAGCAAAATACTTCAAACAAATAATGGCATAATACTAGCGCTGAACGAGTTACTTGTAAAGCTTGATACGACGCTGTGTTTTCAACAGCATGGAGGTGCAGCGTACCTGCACTAACTGAATGGGATACACTTTCGTAAGGCTTCGTCTTGAATGCTACGTGCAGTATTCAAGAAGAACGTATTCGGTTCAAGTTTGTTCTTTCAACATTATTTTGCACTGTGGCTCTGCGACCTGTGGTCGAGAATGGGCTTTCATTCACTGCTTGTTGTAGGCTTACGGACGTCTCTGGGAATTGATCCAACTATCTTCATTATTGAGGATTCCTTTTAAATGTGGCAGCACTCTATGAGGAGGCATGCAAATCACAGAAAAGTGAACTGTTTCCCGCAAAATTGCAAATTTCAGGACTTGGGAGGAGTCAAGAAGGTTTTCCCGCCAAAATGCCTGAAAAATAACTTTAGCTCGAGTAAGGGAAACGGTTATTAGGCGAGGTCTGAATCAATCTGCATGTGAAAGCAGTCATTCAAATCAACAGTTGTCGATGACGTAAAGATTGGTATGAAAGTAAGACGAAGTGAGTGCGTTCTTTTAATTCCTCTTTACACATTTTGTTTCTTTGTCGGCTGGATCATGCCAAAGATTGAACAAATACAAATTATTCAGTTTTTGCCAGTAATGCAAGACGACCGAACCTGGGTAGTGTTCAGTTTTAGTGCCTTTGCATGGCGTGAACCCAAACCCAGGCAACAGTCGAAACATAATCCTCAACGAGACCCGCTAAAATGACTACGTCCCACCACATTTCTGTCAAAGGTTTGGTGCCCCTTCCTTATACCACTGTCTGGGTAAAATGCTACATTTCGTAGGAGAATTTAATCCATGGGCGGACAAGCTCAGGGAATTACGTGGCGCCTGACTCGACGAGTGAACACCTTTCCTCAATTTTCCTATTCCGTTGGTAGCATTTGTAATTGACGCGTGACACCGGAACGTGCTGAACCGGACGCTTCCGACGGTGGGCCAGCGACACGCTCTGTCACATCACGCGACACATTCGCAGGTTCGCAGGCGAGGCACGGGCAGCGAGCACGCTAGATGAACCACTGGCGCGCTCCTTGAACAATTCTTGGAAGACTGACTTCCTCGTCACCACCATGACAAAGGTAGACTGAACTTTGAATTAAAAGAGATCAATACCTTTTACGTTTGGATTTTTTTCAAGAGAGATTAAATATTTGCTTGGTCAGTCTAACTAACGTTCAAGACTGACCGAGCACGTATTTTATTCCCAAACATTAATACCTCATGAGTCAGACAGTCAATCAAGTTAAAAGGATAAACATTTCCTACCATTTTGTTCATCGATTTTATTTCACTTTTACCACACGCCCCTTTCGCCATCTTATGGCGTATACTTCCGCGAGGTGCGACTCGACCAATATGCACAGGAATATGGCTTAATTGTCTTAGGTATTTACAAATACTCAAAGAGCGGTACAAATACTGTTTATGGAACGTTTTTACGCCAGTCTAGAGCCAGGGGCGGGTTCCGTCACATCGACATTTTCTCCACTGTATTGCTGCAGTGCCTTCAGAAATCAGTTAGTAGTGCTGTGCCAATCGTTTTGTCAACAATGTTGTGAAAATCCAACGTAGTGCATTTACAGCAACAAAACCAGATAAAATGGAAAACGTCTTAGTTATATTTGTATTATGATTGTCTTTACATGTACACTGCAAAAAACTGTAGTGTTAAGTTTACACCGGGGGTGTTATCAGAAGACTACACTAGACTAAGTGTAAAACTCTGATGATACCACAGGTATTGACCTAACACCACAGTCTGTGCAGTGTATAGGTGTCTCAAGCGAAAGCGGAATCCACCCACATCTGTGAGAAGGTCCATAGGATCCCGGCTTTTTTTAGGGTTACAAACTACTGTAACCATTTCACTGTAAAAAAAAATTAATGTGCATGTTCGTTACCTTGGTATATTTTGCTTTGCCGAAAAGAAACACCGGCATTTGAACTCCTGTTTTCGCATACAATGGATAGCAATCTACTTGCAAAAAGCTCTTCTTTCGGTCAAATCAATCTAGGAGATGCTGGATATATCTCCCACATTTAAACTATGCAAGCCTAGTCAAGATAAATCCGGTTTGTTTGTGATGACATCATCTGCAAATTCCGTGATCGGGATATATCTTGTGGCAATTATAGTCTATTCGAAACCCTTGGTCTTATGATATTACAAAAACCGCTCAACAAACCACGCTTTGCAACCAACGCTTTAACAAAAACTCGCTGTTTTAAGTAGCTGTTCTTTGCAAATAGCACGTATACTGGCGCGATCAGGGCCCTTGTCCGCAGATGCCGTGCCAGCACCTGGTACGCATTTCACAACACAGACGCTAACTAAACAAGACAGCAGATCCTTCCCCAACAGCTTCATCTGCACGCGTCACCTCCCTGCCAACGCCAAGACACTATACATTTCCTTTAATTATTTAATTTTAATATCCATGAGTGTTTACAACTGACGCCTGTGATAGCGATTAGACTGTACCCACCAGGAAACATAGCGAACGCTGACACACCGGAGACTATACAAATATTTGCGTATGCGGTGTCGTCCTCCGTCACTTTGTTCCGTTGAGAAAAAATTCAAAATGATATCCTGCAAAATGAGATCAGCAACTGCATGCTGATAACTACATTAAAGAATTTCGAAGAATACTTGTTTTCCAAACTCATTTGATGATAAATTGATTCTCTGCAAGTATTTTATATCTACGAGCTCAAAAAGGTAAGACTAAGGTTTATATGCCATCAACGTGCAACATAGCACATGTACATGAAGGCTATACACCGGTGAAACAACCTTGCACAAATACACGAAAGAAAAGAAAAGCTAAGAATAAATTGATATCCACGGATTTAGTCGCATGGATATTTTTCACAGTTCATACAATACTCTATCACACCTGTAGGCCAAGAAGTATATAAGACGGGACCACAGCTGAGAAAATGTTGGACGCTTGTGTGTTGAATTAATGGAGTTCTTCAAAATTAGACGAGCATTCTGTTTGGTGCATGCTTCATAGCACTCAACAGTCCGATTCTACCTATAATGTCAATTTTTTCGATGCGGGCCTTCATGACATAAGCTACTCAAAGCAGGTGCGACGCTGTTACTGAGCAATGAAACCCGATGAGAGACGATTTCAAAGCAAAAATTGTCGGGGAGCTTCAAGTTTCCCCAAGTTTTTTTTCCGACGAGCCCATGAAGTAAAGTGAAACATGCAACATATGCTATAATTAGTAGAGCTCCGAGGGCTACCGAATTAGGGAATTGAAAAATATGGCACTGGAATTAGGGTTTCCAATTCTGAGCAATTGGGATGCCATCCGACACAAAATTGGTACTATTTACCCATTTTGCATTAGGGTTTTTAAAAAAGACAACTTTTCCAGTTTAGGGAATAATCCTTTTTTTTTGGTGGGGGGGGGCTCTGCATTGGGTGAGAATTTCTTCAAAAGGGCATCGGTCAACCCACCAAAAATTGAAAGGAAAGTGAAAGACGACATGTCGATCATGGTTTTTCTGCGCAGCCTGAACACCTGTGAGAGTGGTATTTCAAAAGGAAGTTTGAAGTGTGGGAGATTTACCACTGGTGTCTATGAGAAGGTATTCACTGGGGTGCACTCTCCATATCGGCCATCCTCGAGGGTTCTCCGCTTGACGACCTGCTAGCTGATCCCACAGATGTCTAGTGGACCTTATTTTCATGAGGAAACACTCCCACGTACGAACGCGATATGGATGGCCAGCCAAGCAGGCAGCTATCAGGATAATAAACTGGGGCTATTCGGGAGCAATTTGTTCCATCCATTAAGAAAAATATTATTGATGGAGATTAGTGATCCATGGCGTCCATTTTATTTTCTCTCCATGTTTTGTTAGTGCATCCTTATTGGCGATATATGTCGGTTTGGTACCCTGACTAGAGGGCATTACGTTTTATCAAAGGAATCCTCGAAACGTATAAGATCGGTCAACGTAATCATTAAGATGTTAAACTAAGATGTTAAACTAAGCAGCAATTGGTCACGAAGTTCTCAAGGACTGAGAGGTAGGTTTATAGTCGATTCTTGATTTGTCCTGTATCTCCAGGCAAGGGCGTTCTCGACGACAAAGCGTCGATTCTGAGCGAAAGCCAGAAATCGAATACTTCGTATCTTTCTTCCAGCAAACCAACTGCTAAGAAAAATAATCACTCCAGCGGTCTCAACTCTTGACTGGTTGTTTACTTTGTACAATAATGTTTACGCATGCTCCGCATCCTATGACGCATGCATCACATGCGTTTAGACAACCAGTCCACTGGGGACATGAAAGCACATGCGCTTACATTTTCCAATTAAATTGTGGGTTTGTTTTAGCAGTTGTATCTTAACAAAGATTCTTCAAGTTCTTCATAAATGTATAAAACGCTCAACGGTAACCTAAAATATACGGGCTAGATAATATTATGTTAGATGTTTGCTTTTTCATAGTCGGCAAAACTGTGTATAATATAACTGCAGTAGCGCAAGCGTCCTTCATGTACACGAGTCAGAATTTATGGGACTGTTTCTACTCACGATCTTGACACGCTCAATATATTATAGTTAAAGGCCGAAATCCATTTCAAGGCGATGGAAAAGGACGTATTACAATACACTGCCACTCTCAAACGCCGAGGAGATTTATCGTTTTCATAACCCAGCGTACCCGACGGGGAAAATATTTTTAACAACCCTCTTTAACAAGCTGCTGTCGCACGGCCATCTGACAAGGTATCTCTCGTGATATCTCGTATCGAATTAATCAGCCCAGAAAATTACAAGCTGGCTCCGTCCCCCTAAAGTCAAATTATATCACATGGAAGAGGAGGTAAGCAAGACATATCGGTCATTTTGAAGTGCCTTTTTCCTGTCGGAAACTACGTCGGGCTTTGGCCAATCTGCTTCTCTTGCTTTTACATTTGGGTCTCAAATTAATTAAAGCCGTACACATCATGTTACAACCAAAAAAGTGATCAATTTGCATACGAGGTGGAACCCTGGTCTCTATAGACTGGCGCAGCTGTTAGTCACAGGGAAACCCACACGCGCAGCGATGCAAAACCGTGTAAGTACACGACTGTCGTTGGCAGTGATGTGAATGTCTACTGAGAGACATGTAGACCAACAATGTCAACATTCAAGAGGATTGTTCGTAGGGGCTGATCTGTGTGTGGCCTGTGTACGAACATATTTCGCTTATATTCTGACTGAAGGAAAACAAAGCCGAAGGCGTGCTTACCTTGTACGTGTGTTCTGCCATTTTGTTTTTCTGAAACGACAACCAAACCGAAATGTTATTAAGGAAATGATGCCGGAATGAAAATTTGAAGGAAAGTAGTCTCACCGATACACTTTAAATACCGATAATGCTTTGTATCAATGAAAAGCGTCACGTGTACACTGTCTTACATAGAAGTCTGTTGCCTTAATCAATTTGTACAACCGACATTAACTATATTCATACGAAGGTTGGATAAGTGATATCACTATACAATGTTTCATTGACGAAATGTTGAATATTTTATGAGCAGCATACCAGCCAGTAAAATTCCACTCCTGAAAGTAAAATTATGATCTGACCTAACAATACAAGTCACAAGTCGCCAAAGCAACTGTTGAGTAAGAGGCCTTTGGTAGAATCTTGTACCGTGTATGCAAACCCTCTTCAATCTTTTTCACCCATATATTGTCCTTTTCATCAAAAAACATGGCCTCAAGACTCATGTAGTACGGTCCATTTACGACTGTTAGCATTTAAATAACCGCTTAGTTGGTTTGGTCGCATTTTGTGTCAAAACTGAAAACATGGTCGGATCACAAACTGATGCAGAAAAATAAAACTTTTAACATGCATTAAGAGAACTTTCTCATCTTATTATTGGTCAATAGTTCAGTGTGCCTACGCTTAGAATATGAACATTTGCTTGTGTGAAGATGGTAAGGATTCCTTTTGAGTTCCAACAAGGATGGTTTATTCTAGTCCTAGAGCTTCAATGGCGTGCAACTTGCGGTGTACTTGTTCGGCTCACCGCGGCACCCCAGAGCGACCTACCCCGTTCTGGTTCCGCCGGGGCACGCAGCAGCGGCGGTAGCAACGAGACAAGAGCTCGGTGATGGCGATGCGGGTCGGGATGACATTGAAGGGGGGCGGCACCGTCCCGCCCACGTGGAGGAAATGAACCCACATCTTGGCGCGGGCAAACTTCCACTCTGTGTCCGAGTTTTCCTGCAAAAGTCAGCAGAGAAAGACCAGAGCTGAATGGTTGGTGATTGAACAATGCCTTGAGCTGTAGGTCAAACTATAAAGGGAGATAGAAGAAGGACACGTGGACAAAAAATGGCTCACTAAACAAGAAATTCGTCCTCGTATCTACCAACAGAAGGCTGGCTTGATTGAATGGTGTTTAGGTACCGGTAACCCGTTCACATTTGCATACGTTAGTTGTGGAACTCTCGGTACCATTTCATTTGTCCAATATGAAAGCAGTAGACGAAACAAATCGAAGTGTGAAAAATCACAGGTGCTGAACTCACACTGCTAAATTCAAAATGACGATCACTTTGATCACTTTTACACTGAATAGTATAAGGAAAGAATGAAGACGCGAAACAGTTTTTCCCTGTACAATGTACGAGTGGCCCTTGTTGCGAAGGGTACACTCCAGCAGTTACAAGCTATTACAGATTGCGCATTTGTTAGAATCAGTGGTCGAGGTCGGGCGGCCTTTTCGTGACACGGGTTTCTTGTTCTCGCGCTCAAATGGCGGGAACACGACTGAAGAACACTGTTCTCGGAACAGGATTACACACCACCCCCTCGTCAGGGTTTTACAGGAACACACGGAAAAACTCGAGATTTTGATTTTTAAACAGCTGCAAAAAGTAGAGAGATGGCTTCCAAAGCCATAGACATTGGAAAGTTTTGCAAAATTAACATTAATTATTTTCCGTAACACAGAAATGAATGTTCCTGTTTATATATAGAAAAGAATTCAGCCCATCCAAACATTAACTCTCGAATAACGTAGCCTACATGGACGCCGCCATGTTGCATTTTGCTTGTCACTAACTACCAGCGATAACCGGTTATTTGTTCCCGGCGTTCGACCCACGAACAACAAATCGAGCTGTTCGTGAACTTACGAGAACAAACCGGCCGAACTCAGCCAGTGTGTCCCTGATAAACGCGCCTGTCCGTGTACGTTTTTGGGTCCGTTACGTACACGATGCGTTCACTTGTTTCACTTTCACGGACAACAAAATCCGCATTTCTAACAAACACACCATCAAAATCTGTCCGCGAGCTACCGTATTTGGACGGATATGCGCAACGCTTGGTACAAGTATTGACGCGCATATGGAAAGGCGCCTTAATGCGATTGGTGTGGTACCATTCGTCACGTGCAAAGCCCTCGTTCAGTTTTTTCGGGCGCGCTGTGGAGATTGTGCGTCGTGTTTCAATGACAGCAATCCACACAGGTCAGGCCATCTCCGAAACGGGCTTCCAGAGCTACGGCTAGGTCTATTGTCTACGCGTCTCCACACATTTCCAATGGAGCCAAGACCTGGACCTAGCTCTATAAGACATTCGGATGCAGCCTCAATTCCAATTCGAAAAACATGAGCCTCGTGGATAACATTTCTTGGGCCTTCATGCCCGACACTACTGTGCTTTTCGTCATCAAACAACAAGAAAAATTCAGCGATATGTGATTATGTATCGCACATGGACTCTCAATCGTCGTGCACCGTGTTGGCCAATCACACGATGCACGACATTTATCAACCCAATGCGCGTTTGGAAAGGATCCACAGATTTCGCGCATTATGATAGGCTAACGCGATGCAAACTCTTGGAGGCGCACTACTGTGAATCGCCAGTTTTGTTTATCTTTCTTCTGTTTTGTTTCAAAAACGGGTGGCAATGGCAGTTTTGCTAGCTTGCTGGTGCCGGCGCCTATTTACACTTGTGGATAAACACGGGCAGGCGGGGTTGGGCTTAGGTCGCTTGCTCGAAGACACAACATGTAACCAACCGGTGGCTGTATTCGAACCCACCAGGAGTCACAACTCCATGGCCACGCAGTCGGCATCTGTAAATCCCTCTTCAGGTTCACACGCACGTGTTGACACGCGTGCGATTTGAATGCATCGGATTTTACGATCATTTGTACCTCTACTTGAAGCACTAATAAACACAATACCAGCTTTTTTTCCTTCCCCAGCTGTCTTCACCTTGCTTTCAATACTAATTTGCCTTTGTTCTGCATGACAGGGCAAGGCGCACCACCAGGATCTAGGTACGTGTAACTAAGGACGAAGAAGTTGGTGTTCCATTGTTCAGACAGTCAGGTGCATGGTGACAAAGATATTTAGTATAAATCTACGTATTGTCGAATTATAATGGTAAACAAAATCGCACGTGTGTCGGCACATATCTTCTGATCTCTCTTACTATTCCGGGAACGTACTGACACAAACAAGATTTGAATGATTGAATGAATGCACAAGTTCGATCAGTTCAGACATCCGACTGATCGGAAAACGCAATACCCGCCTTTTCCATTAGGTTGTCTCTATCTCTTGCGGGTATGCCTTGTTGTATAAATTTCATGCTGTACACGTGTCTGGCAGGAATGATCATCCACTTTGTACAATATTGTTCCTCATCTTCGCCGCGTGCATTGCAGAGTTGACATTACGCCACCGTTTTCACGGAGAGACACTTCGGCCGAAAATCATGATTTTTTCACATTTCTGTTTTTCCCTGGTGAGAAATTCGCCTCTTCGTGAAAACGGTGATGATTATTGGAAACCGAGCAATTCAGACGCTTTCCTCCTAACATGTCTTCTCAGCTGCTCAGGCTAAGCTGGGAGGATATAATCATAAACAAAAGATTGCTCTCCACTGATTTCTTTGCCTCTGCACTCAACAGCACACACCGTAAGAAGTTAAAGAGCTGGGGAATAGTAGAACAAAAACCAAGGACATCGCAGGTGGCAAGGGGACGTTTGTTCCCTCGAGAAAAGGGGAAAAAGAGAAAACAGCAGAGCCATAAAACGAAGGGTAAAGGGAATGAAAATCACCAACAAATCACCTACAAATTGACCCATTTTGACGCTGATAATTTGTCCGTTTTCTGCGGAGTACCCGGAACAAGTTAGCGACGCTCATTAGTAGAACGACCGTGATTTGAATACAGCAATGTTCGTAAAGCTACTAGGGCAGGAGACTGCGTCGTCCCGTGAAATGCAACGCAGTGTCAGCCCAGCGTTGACCTCGTAAACGCACGTACGACTTGAACCTCTCAGGCGATCGAAGTACATGGCTAAGTCTGTATGTGTTATGTGCACCTATGGAAGCTGTCAGCCAGTGGCTACATGCATTTCCCACATATAAGCATACATTATTTGAAGCCGCAGCCAAGACAATTGGACGCAGCCGTAGCTTTGAGATAGGGGATTTTCATCGAGCGGCGATCAGATGATCACATATTCATTTTCAGTCAGTAACAGGCTATCTTAATGAACCGTGACGAAGACTTTCCCCGGTGCCATTCCTCAAATTCTCTTGACAATACATGTACACCGCCTGATTTATGATTTTACCAGCCTCTGGACTTAAGTCTACATATCAGCTCGTGATCTTAACACAGGCAAAGTCTGAATCTCTACGAACCAGCCATGAAAAACAGATCACAAAGTACCGGTTCTGTTTTCCAATGAAATTGTACAATATGGTTCAACCACGCATGAAACACAAAATATTGATCTTTGCTGTCATTCGGGATGGCTTTGTTTTATGAATACTCTGTATGGATTTTTCCACATTTAACGAAACTCCAGACGTGCATTCTACTCATTTTCACCCACTGTGTCTCTATTCATGATGCCAATGCAAACACATCTTTTATGACGCTAATGCAAGTCTGGTCAACGAGTTCGGTCTCCAATGTGGTGGACTGATTTATGATCAGTAGGCAGGGCAACTATTTGTTGTCTTGATGTGCTGCCTGCTTTCATGACGAATTTCTCAATAACATGCTATCTAGCATGACAGTGCTAAGGTTATCAATTCAACAAGACTCTTGATCAAATTCCTCACATCAACATTTTCCACGCATGGCGTAATAAAATTCTTCCAGATTTAATGAGCACTCAAGTCTGAACGTTTGGCCGGTCTGACGTATCTTAGTGACAGGATTAAAGACACACTGATGATGTTAAATGTTTCCCGTTGTGCAATTCAGTGTAATTATGACATCTTGCAGTACCTCTTCTCCTTGTAGAGATTAATCCATCGAGAAGCCATTACTGTCGGCTCCAAATCGCGATGTGCTTGGGGCACGCGAGCATGTCACAAGTCGCAATGTCCTATTGGTCTGGGATGTACCGTAACGCGCATGTGTGCGCTAGTGGGTGCAACCGTAGCAATGCCCTCTGGATATCACTGACGGATCAGTTTATCGAGCATTTTCAGTCACATGATTTTTGACGGCCGGTGTTCAAGTGAAACGGGCTAAGTTCGATCAAGGACCACTAGTTAACATGTCGTTGGTTCGCAACGTACTTAGCGCTCGTGCAGTGAACTGAAGTACAAACAACCCCAGTCAACCGTTGTCAGGTCATTAGGACGAAGGGGAGAAACAGTGGCCGCTGGAAAGGCAAGTTAGCAAAAATAAGGGTGAAAATGGTCGTCTACTAGTGACATACTATTTTTCCAGCGTTTGTCTTATAACTGGTACTCTCTGCACTGTTATATTACAAACGGTTTGTGGAAACCAACGACGCAACCAACCTCCGTAGGCTGGTAGCGAATAGTTGGCTAGACTAGAGTTCGATGACAGTAAGTAGAACTATGGTTACCTATGGTCCTTGATCGAACTTGTCCCTAATACAGTCGCGAATAGTTGACTAGTCCAACCACCTTCGACTAGCCTGCGTTCGATCAGAGTTTGTCCAAATATAGTCGACATCCTTGATTGAATGTACCCAAGGATATACGCGGAAACGCGTGCAACCTCGAAATCTCTCAACATTCTGGCGTACATGAAATTGCACACAGGTTCGAATATGCACGCGCCTCCACGGACCTGGTGCGCTTCCGGAAATGTCCTTACCCGTCATTTTACGTCACGTGAAAAACCTCTATATTGTAATTCAACTACCAGAATAAGAAGCAATGCATGATTGCGGTGGCACAACAGCCGTGGACACGTGGTACACGCTCGTTACATGCCTCTTCAGCCAATAGGGTATCATGATTTGTCAAATGCACGCGTGCGTCAGGTTGAAGAATGTGCATGGAAGTGCTGTGGCAATATGTTACGGTAATTATTACGACATCGGAATATCAGAATGGAGTATACCTAGGAGCGCAACACAAAATGTTAGGACAGTCATCCTATGGGATGACAGAATTCAGTCCCTAAACCCCACACGGGATACATCTGATGAAAACGAGGAATATGAACCCTAATACATGAGCAACCCAACTCCCCATAGCCGCGCAAGGAATGTGGACTCCTGACAGGTCACAGTTGCAGTTAATGCAGTAACCACTGGTGTCACTAACCAATAGGGGCTTTGCGTGGTAGCCATCTCTCAGGGCAGTTAAGCCCCCTTTGTGCATACTTAGTGGAACAAAAGCACTAGCCTGCAAAATAAGAGCCATGCAGACCCTCCATGTGGAAGTATTTACTGTGACGACAGTGTGGATATACAAGTTTTAACTATGGACCTCCATGTCATGTCGATACTAATCGCACCAAACGGACAAACTTACGGTTACCATTTAAGTTCTCTCAAAGCTGGGCGATGTGACTGGATAATGACCAGAACGGAATTTGAAATAGAATTCGACTTTCACTTCTGCCTGGTGCCAGGAGAAATACCAAATGATCACAAATCCCGGGAAGTAAGCACGTCAATGTGACATTTTAGATGTCACATTCACATCTAATGCACTGATTGGCTTTATGAAGTGAGTCAACAGTCTCCATGTCCGTCGTAAATAATCAGAAATAGGGTTAAGCCGTTGTATCAAAAGCTATTGCTCCACAGTGGCAAAGCAAGATAGATACCAATCCCATTCAATCATAAATTCCATTTGAAATAAATATGCAGCAAATTATCTGCGTAAAGTGATCATGTAGACTAAACCGTCCATCTAAAAAGGTGAAATTCCTACCATTTTTAGAAACCGTAAGTTATAAACTACTTTTAAAGGGAAATTGAATTCATACTTGAAGAATAAAGGTAAAATGCAGAGATATGGTTTGCCAGAGCATCAAAGATACTGATGCTAATGTGTTTGCTACACATCTCGAAAGAAAATCTCAGGGTCACTCCAAATATGACGGAGATAGCAGGTGCTTATTCAGAGACAAAACACAGTGCGAAATTCTAACCTTGCTGAATGGAGTAAGCGCTCCAACGTTACTCGGAATATTATGCCCATATCTCAAAAAAGTCAGACTATTCCAGTGTTTTGCCTTCGGAGAGCCTTTTGGTTCTTTACCTCCGAACATTCTCCTATAATTTATGTCCCTCGTCTCTCACGCGTGCCCTGTCACCTTTTCCAACAGGAGTCATGATGACATGGGCAATATTCCCATCAATACGTAAATAAATTGGTACCTTCATTTCTGAATAACTACATTCCCGTATAGGGTATTAAATACAAAACAACACTTTGAGGGCAGGTGCAAAATCCAGTGCATTATTCCTCGTTTCCGTGAGTGTAGTTAACGACACCAAATTTGCTGAAACCAATAGCCTGGTCAACATACAATATTTTGAGGGAAATTGGACGATATACAGCGCTGCCAGAAACTACGCTGAACAGGAATTCATATCCTTATTATCAGTAGAAGATAGCACATGAAATATTTTATTTGGATAAATCGGGAAAGTCCTTATATTACCCCCCAGAAAGTCGAAGCGTTCAAGACTCATCTGCCACGCACGGCTGTGAGTAAAATGTTACTTTGTACTCTGAAAACTAATTCCTTTTTTTCTCGACAAAATCTGGAAGGTATGTCTTACCTCCACCCTCGTGTAGGTGTTACTCATCATGGCAATGAGTGCATTGAGCATGACGACCACCGCGAACATCATGTAAAGAGCAAAGAGGATGGTTCCCACTGCCTCGGTGAAGCCATGTTTAGCATGATTGACCCGGATAATCTCCAAGCCCTCCAGGCCAAAGAGTGACCAGAAAAGGGTCAGCATGGACTGGCCAACGCTGAAAGCAAATAGAAGACAAAATTAAAGTCTCTTCGCATAGATGTAGCACATGCACTTTTAATAACATTAATGTCAGGACTTTGTGACGTATACGAATTACAAGTAGATTGGTATTTTTCCCAGACTTCTAGCTTAAGCCGACAGCGGTCGAATACAGATTGTCAAACTGTTGATGCGCCAGGCTTCTGGCGCCCAAATGTAAGACAAGGAAGCTATCACTGTTAGCAATGTACTTTTAGGAATAACTTCCCGAACCAATGGTTAATTGCCAAACTTGCCGAACCAGTGAAAATTTCCCTTATAAATGGTACAAAAACACGCGATTCAATCCATGTTATGAAGCCATTCGTTTTTCTGAATTATCCTGAAGCAGAAAAGGAAATGTCTCCCCTAAATTTTGAGACAAAACTTTATATTTCTTCCATCAAAATTAGATCTTCTGGGTGAGGTTCTGCCAGTTTAAAAGCAAAAAATAAATAAATAAATAAAAATGACACGGCGACGAATAATCATTCAAACCGTTCGCTCATAGCCAGGTGCATGGGACCCTTAAAATAAATTTGAATCTAACTTGAGGGCACGTACACAATGCTTGGAATAATTCCGTTTATAAGAGACAAACAAAGAGCGTACATTGGCCTCATTTAAATGTATCAATTAACCAGTTTCTCGAATGACACATACAGGACGTTTTACTCCTGAGCTTGAAGCAAATTGCTGGGTCATTTAAACTGAGGTACGGTGTATAGAGGAAGACAGATTAGACTCATTCCTATTGCACTGTGTGCTTCTTTCCACTCTAATAATTGGGCCCAGACGGGGTAATTGATATCAGTGCCTCGCCAACCAGACTCCCATCCTCCCCGCTATGGCTGTCTGGACTGCCCACGGGGCACCAGCCAACCGCAGCGAGAGCTTTCGCGCGTTGCCTTGAGGGACTGTTTGAGACCAGCGAGCCAGCTCAAGGAGCGGAGATGTCGCCCGTCTGGCGTTGAGTCACCTTCGATTGAAATGAACACGTCCCTGTTGTGGCAGGTTTAGTTGAAACTTATGACCAAGCGGTTAGTGCACATGGGTAAGCATGAATCTATAGGCCTACATCCTTTTATTAAGAAACAATGAAATCTTGAGTTACTAACACCTGTTTCTATCCACAGACGTGCTATCGTACTATGATTTTTATCCTTAACCTCAATTCTCCAATTAAGCTTCTATCTAAATAGCTCTACACCGTTACAGCAACAGGCTTAACATTCCGAATAAACAAATGCTTCAACCATCAATCAATAATAAAACCCAACATGGAGTATGTAAAATGCATGAATTAAGACATATCGGCACCAAGTTTGCCTGACCGTATCCTATGAATTTGTCCCGGCATGTGCACCTGTGAAGGCAAAATTGGCACGAGCAGTGAACAAGTATCATGTACTTGACAAGTTATCCGAGCTCAGATCTTAAGCTCGGCTAGCCAACTTCTGTGCAAGAATTACTGTAGTTTCGTCCATGCACAAGGACAAACTATTAATTTACAGCAAGGAGGGAGTTTTCCATTTTTGTAATGAGCCTTGGTAATAGACTGCTGTTTTCCAGTCACAGAACGACGCATATACCTGTCAACGAACAGCAATCGTTAATGGAGCTTTCTCATTATCTCTGACCCTCGTCAACAAGCCAGCATTCCACGACCTCCTCAGTTTCCTGAGTGGCAATATATCAATGCGATCGGTTCTGATTTCACACAGGCAAATATATGAACGCACACCCAGAAAAAAGATGTATGTTGATTTTCAACTCCTCAGGGCAATTTTAGGAGAAGTGCCGGAATGACGCCCGCCTCATTCTTTAACTCTCTATCAAGGATCAGCAGGTCAATTGATGTTTACCTAAGGTAGGTACCGGGATGCACATGACCCTGAAGGAAGACCCAATGCAAAACAGTGCTACAGTTTGGACGCATATTCATCCCAAACAAGTCAAGAACAAAAATGGTTGTACCTTCAAAACTGAAATGGGAACACTGGTATTAGAGACTACTTTCTTGAAATGACAAAATGTAACCAGCACGTAATGAGGTACATACAGTTATTGGAAATTTCGCTTCTACAATCTAACCCACGCTTATAACTTAAGGTTAACCTATACTTAGGTTAAACAGAGAAGATGACTTACTCGTAGAATGGTCCGGGCCTGCAATCTTCCGTGCCCTCAGCCAAGCAAAGAGTGAGATCGATCTCTTGATAGGCTTGGTAGATTTGATTCAAACCCAGCGAGAAGGCGAACCACACGATGATGAAGACCATGATGAACTTGGCAATGTCGAAGAGCATCCCACCCAGGGAGATCTGCAAGGGTCCCACCAGCTGGCTGGAAACGGTCAGGATTAGCAGACGCAGGAAGGTGACCACAGTGGCGATAGCAAAGACCGCGTCGGCCACCAGGGCCGGGTGAAGCGGGTCGAACTCGGGCTCGGGGGCCGCTGTCGGCCCCTGGGTGGCCTCCACGCCACAGGTCAGGTTCTCCAGGAGCACGTCCAGCATCCGGTCCAGCTCGGAGCGGATCACCCCGTCCAGGGCTGCCTCCGTGTCCAGGATAGTGGCCGTGATGTACTGCTTGAGCTCCTCAAGGGAGACTTCGCTCGAGAGGTTGACGGTGGCAGGGATGACAGTTGAGCTATCGGTAGCGACGGAGCGCGATGGTCCTGGAGGTACCACCGGGCTGGACCCAAGCCCAGGAATGACAGTGGTAGCTACTCTTAACTCAGTGTCTCTCTGAATCTGCAGTTTAGAAAAAAACGAAACAAAAGAATCTCAACTCCAAACAAGGCAAAAAGAACTCCCTGAGCCTAGGCTAAATGAACCGTCTAAATTGAAACTGTGCAGACTGAAATCACAGAGAGGTGGGCCGTGATTTTCTGTGAATAGAAATGTCGCATTGCTGTAAATATTTACCCAGACATACTTTGAAACACTTGAGACACTGTGCTCTGCGTTAAGCATCATTTCGATAAACGTCCATTCAGTCCGTTTTTTTGTCAGTTCCTTACCTACAGACCCTATCGTTCATAACAAGCGTAAACACGCAATGATGACTTAAGACGCCCCTGTGGAGAAGTTACTTAATTGTGTCAGGAAACAACAATTTTCTGTTGATCTCGGCCTCTACACTGGAAGTTCATAGACTTTTTCGCATAAGAATATATTTGAAGCCGGTCTAGCTTTGAAACCACAGATGTAAGACATACAAAACTTACAAGAAAATAGGAATGTGGAAATTACTACACGTTAGACAAATAAAACCAACAGTTAACGGCTGAAAAAAGACTACGGCGGAGTTGAAAATAGACTTTTGAGAACCTGTTACAGTGTTTCTACTAACTCAATAGCTCTCAAGGCACTTGATGCTACTTTTTGCGGGGTCACTTCATGCTTTTCAAAGAACTCTTGTCCTTAGCCATGAAATCCACATCGAAGTTAGAATACCAGCAACAGCTACGACCTTTTTGTTTTAATAACCCCATTAAGACAGTGCAACAAAAATTAGTGCAATGAGAACGCTGACGGCCTGTAAGTTGCTCGATTGAACAAGTCGACACAAATGGCCTGGTGCAGGCAGAATGCATACGTGATGCCTAGCGTGATGTGAATCGAGTGACCTGCGTACGGTAGATCAATTTCTACGGTTACAAATGGGTTGCATTCGGTTTTGTTTTCTGCCAAATTTTCGTTTCAGCTGCTGGATATTGTTCCATTCAACCCGTTCCATTGCAACACGTAAGGCGTGCGTGTGGTTAACTCATGAAAGTCGCCGCAAAAGCAACCAACGTTGCTTCTTATACTTTGCATTTTGTCTTCGTGATCAATTTAATTTTGTTTCATTTCAACATAGGAGCCAATATTTCGTATCATGATGCAAAGCATAACTCCTAGCCCTATGCAAACGAAGTCCTTCCCCTGCCCATGTGCTGACATTAAGAGAATGACTGTTGGGGCCTTACCTGGAAATAACTGATGAGAGTCAGTACCATGTAGCTCCAGAATAGGGCCAGGATGGCAAAGTCCAGTACATTCGCACCGTCCTTCAAGTAGTTGCTCACGCCCCCTTTCCAGATGGCCTTGATCTCCGCCCATGTCATCCCTGACATAACAGAGAAGTTCTTATTAAATATAGGCCCCAAACTTTGACAGGCAATGGTGGATCCAGGGAGTCCAGAAGAGTTACATGAAAAAGGTTCCCAGATTCATCCCCAAAATAAGCCCCCCCCCAATATTTGCTTCCAGACAAGCCCTTATTGACACGCCACGTCTATCAACGGAAATTAACGTTATCGTGGCAAAACACATTTTACAAATGTTCAAGAACAATTCTTAACAAAAAATGCATTTACAATAGTACTCTGAAAATAATATTCGTTTAATTAAAATGGAAATTGCATCTCCGAACAAGCGTAAAAAGTAATATAGGACAGTTCCGTTAAGCCTCAATATGAATGACGAATGTCTGGACAAGATGTTAGAATTGTGGTGACCAAACTTTGAAATTGAATGTTATTGACGAACTGGTTTTGCCCCAATAGTACATAAATTCCTCCTGGGCAACTTAAAATATTGAGATCTGTATACTGGAATTAAAACATAATTGCAAAAAAGTTTTACATTTTGCATTTGTTTTAATAACCTGGTAACATCTAGTTTATTCCTTGAGGTTTACTTGAAGTTAAGACCGCCAAGAAAATCAGGCATTGGTAAATACGTGAGACAGTATCAACGAATTAATTTGGCATCGTCTGGCACGATGCTTCTGTTTTGGCTTTACGGTTTCATGTGTCTTTTTTTTTGTTCATCGGACTCTGTTAATTAATTTGCACAAGATGTAATCTTAGGCACAAGGAGTCCCAAAGGCTGAAAACTGACCGAATAGTTATTCTCGAAATGCGATAAGTGCAATGTTGAAACCTTGCAGAATCCTAACCTCTTTCAACTACCTGCAGTCAGTTTTGACAGCTTTCAGACAGCTAAACACATATTTAATGAGTCAAAATAGTGAAAAACAAGTTCAGGGACACAATTGTACAGTACTAAAATTCTTCTATATTTCATAATTGTGGAAAAACTTGCATGTTTTTCGAATGGATACATCTCATTTTGGAAATAAACACTTCCTTGTCTATTGACAATTACCTTACCCTTAAGATCTGGTTGCCTATTGTAGTTATTTTGTAAATGTCTTCTTGGGCCCTTTTTGTGTTCTCTATTGTTACCACATCAGGAGATAAATGCACACGAGACAGAATGGAAACAAACCAATGGCCGTAGCCTCTCTCTCCTCTATAACCTTTAAGTCTCGGATGCTGGGTTCAAATGTGCAATGAATTATGTGTAAATGTATTATAACATATTAAGATTTCATAAATTATAAGACGTACACTTTTGTTTGATGCACAGTTATGGCATAAAACACTCGATACGACCTGGTTTAAGAACACAGAACCACACGCGACCCCGGACAACTGAACGATAAACTGAAAACAATTTTAAAATTTCACCCTTCAGAGAGTCAAGATGCGGTCAACCCATTCCCTCCTGCACGGTCAACCTAACATATTGTTTTCAGCCGACACGGTCCAGGGGCCCTGGTGGCACCTGTTCTCTAAACATTTACGCTTGGCTGCCCTAATGGCATGAGTGCCGGCCAGATAAGCCAGAAATAATGTCGCTATATAGGCTTTGAGACACTAGTCGGACGGTTCAACCATGGAGAAATAAAACTTGTGACAGAAAGGACGGCTGGGATGTCTGTATTAAGACCTGCTGTCCATACACCGTACGCTTCAGCCACAAGTTTACTTTCTTTGTTCTGTGATTGAATTGATGCTCGGGTGAAGTCTTCGCAACTACATGCATGGTTTGGTTGCTGTGTGGCTAGGTAGCTCGTTGTTTAGTTTAATGTTTCGTGGTTTCCGTTGTCTTTAGGGGGTTGCATGTCTCGATAATTGGTCTAAGTTGATGGTTCACAGGAAGGGTTACATTGAATTACATCCTCTTCCTCGTGCACAGCTTAAAGGGACGCAGAGGTGGAGAAGCATTTATACAATAGTGGGCTTATCCTAGAGACACTGAATGGAGAGCTTGAACTCGAGGCGTGGCTGATCTTCGGAGCTAATATTCGAGCTTTCTGAATTTGAGCGTAGACTTTATGCCAAGTAAGATTTGAAGCCTTGCATGGTGGATGAAACATGAGAAATGGGTTTGCGGGTACACCATGGAATCAATCTTTTTGGACTAGGTGTGGTTCTTAAAAGAACCGGTACTCACCGGTTCTTTTAAGAACCACACCTCGTCCAAAAAGATTGATTCCATGGTGTACCCGCAAACCCATTTCTCAGACTTTTTTCTAACAGGGGAACCAAAGTTGTAACGCCAGTAGCTGTTGCCCCGCAAAATTGTTCCAGGCAATGCCGATTGGAGTAACAGGTGTTTTAATAACGATCCAATGAACGAATGGGTCATGAATCCAGGACCACTTACCTATAATCCACAGAAGGATCAAGATGATTACACTGAGCGGGACCTGGCTGAACTGGTTGGGGTCACCCTGCCCCGTGATGACCTCCTCCGTGGTCACTGTCGGCGGGACGATGGTAGTTATGAGCAGGAAGACGAGGAAGGTCATGCGGGAAGCAATGTCCATCAGGAACTTGACGTACCTGTCGATAGATCCAAAGATGATCCAAAAATGTCCAATCACACACCGATCAGTAACGACACAAAGTTCTGTGGATACACCCACTGTTCTCAAGACTGCTTTGCCCCTCATAATAAATCATAATTGTATTATGCCAACCATGAGAATCGATCACCTGAAAAGTCTGTGTTCATTTCGTCACCTTTTCAACAAATGTGTGGCGTACTTCACTTGACAAAGAAAAATATATTGTAACTATTGAAATGTCTGTGTCTCTTCAAGACAGCGCTGATAAATTTTGCTATAAACTACTTTCAGGCTAATAACTGCCGGATGTTACCAAGTTTGGGAGATCGGTGTCTTTTCAATGTATATTATTATTCATTTAAATGGAAAAGAATAGTTCTCTATGGATGTCGGCCAATTTGTGGTTGCTCAAGCATAACAAATGACCAGGAAAATCCCCAGGCCTATGGCAAGCCATTAGCATTTATGTTGACTTGGTAACGTGCTGACAGAGTTAGTGACTTCTATAAATATCAGGATAGCAAAGACATGTTCATCCTATATGAAGGGAACAATTAAAGGAGACTTCAACCGCTTCAGGATGACACCTCATTTAGGGCCTTCACGCGGATCGGGATCGCGATCAGTGACCGACGCTGGTTCACTGACACCCGAACCCTCATAATGGATGAGGCAAACCAGCTCGAGATTCAGATCCGTGAGAAACTTAACAGGCCCATCCACACTCATGGAGCTCCACACCAGCCCGCACGCTGGAACTATGATAACAGACAAGATGGCAACTACATGAAAAGTTAATGAGAGTTCCTCGGGACTTACGGAGTACTGACAAAGTCCATGACCTTGCCGCTGCCCAGGAAGATGTACAACAGTGAGGTGAAGGGGTACATCAGCATAATGACGAGGGACAGGAGTAGCTGCTTGAAGAGAGACCAGTCCCTCATGAAAGACATCTTCCCGTAGAATCGCTTGATAAGTAGCTGCTGGCAGTGCGGATGAGCCACGAACTGGGGAGGAACGAAGGAATGGACTCGAATTAAGGGAAGGGCTACGGGAGAAATATCACTTTTGGAAACAGAATGAGAAGACTTCCGAAGAATCTCATCGGATTCTATGGCCCTCTTCAAAACAAACACTGAGCGTTCAATTACACTTGACAGATTCCATTGCAACTTGGTAGGAGCTTTGAATCGTCCACATTTATAGACATGGCTGGTTTCGAGCAATCAGACCTTCGTAAATTCTTGTTGTTAATTGACAGTTGCACCCCAGTACAGGTGAACTTGAACATACACGTGCGACCTTTCGGTGCTATACACCTCGACCTTGATATTCTGGTAAGAATTATTGGTCCAAAATATCAACTATTTTTGGTCAATCACTTTAAAAATCCATTATCATGCTCGTCACAAAAAAGAGGCAATGCATGATGGTGATATTGGGGAAGATGCACGGCGGGGGATTCTACCCAAGCCCCAGGCTGCTACACGACCTTAATTATCTTCTAATTTGTCTGCAGCTGCAGTGACCTTTAACAGATTTTCGACTCACACCATTCAGAACCCCTTAGAGATAGAAGCGAAGGGGTAGTGAAGAAATAACCCGTTCTAGGCCTACACATCGTAGGACAATTCGTACACCTCAACAAACCACCGCCCAACACCCATAAACGTCTAAAAATGAAAAGCAAACAAGTCCATGCGGGGGGCAGACGTTAAATAAGTACCGATACTCCAGAAGTATACATTTCTAAACTTATTTTTTCGTATGAACGAATTTTGATATTCCAGTTTTGTCCAATGAAAATCAAGAATTAGCTTATCTTTTCATTCCGTACAGAGTTAATTGACCCCACTCTTTTCTGTAATTAAAACAAAACATGACAAAACAAAACCTGTCTACGATTCTAATTGGGCTGATTTATGTTGCACTTGACGCATTCGTAAGAGTTCATAACAATATACGAGCTCCCTTCTTTGGGTAATATTTCCAACCCGGAAAAGCAAGAGCCAAATGCATAGGGAAAGGCACCAAACGTCCACTTTCACACGACACCAGCCACTTAAACCATGAAGAAGTGGTGCCTAACCTTGCTGACCTTTACCTGGGTAATGGTGATAAAGATTTAAACACCCATTCACAAGTTCTTCTCTGAAGAACCTCACAATGCGTTTGTGTCGTAGAAAACAGGAAATGTTCATAGTATTTAATTTAGTGAACAAACGACCATTGCATTAGGTCCGGATCTACTTTTAAGGAGATAGGGCTTCGCCAGTCACCTACTCCTTTCGGTGTTGTATGATTTGGAAAATTCTTTTCTTGGAAATAATTCTCCTCGATCTTTCTTACAAATTGGAAAAAGAATGAGACACATACTCGTCCTACAACACTTCCATGAGTCAGTTATGACCCCTTCCCCTTTTCCAGTTTTTGTTTTACTTTTGTCATATCTAGACCGTAACCACACCTGTGGCCTTTCATATCAATACCTGATTATACTATGTTGACAGATTGCGTTTTCCCCAGTTTTTTGCGTGACGTTTTATAATGTACTTATTATGCTTGGTTCGAATCATTCTAAAAACGCCAAAAGGCAGGAGTCTCGAAGCAGATCCATTCTAAAATATTCTATATATGATGAACAGTTACAGAGAGCACAATTTCAAGATTATTGCTTTCTGCATTACTAACGTTCGTTACAGATAACCACATTGCAGTAATAGACCGATTGCGCCCAATAAATCACGTGACCCTATAAGTGCGTATCAACCCCATAGCAACCTGTGTTTAACAGTACTGCAATTACTGTATAGTACCCAGAATATCAGTAGTCGGAGTACGGTACCTGCTGTCTCAGCTTTATTTTTTGGTAAATGACAATTATGAAGAACTTTGCCTTTGGTGGACGCTGTGTTTGTTGATAATTAATACCCACTATAGGTCACGTGACTTGGCGAGCGCAATCGGTCTATTATGCTGGTTAGTAAAGGAAAGTAGCCTATGCCTACAGTGTCGTATCGATTCTTGAGTATATAAGACCGTGGTGAAAGTTGTTTCGTGCCATTTGAAAGCGACGCCCAAAAGAGTGACCTAAGGCCAATTGAAATGTTTGGGTCCTTGATTCAGTCCGGTCACCTATTTTTTTTTTAATCTCTTCGTCTTTCTTGTAATTATTTTCCCTTCACCCACGACAATTCTTGGCGGCTGTCGGAGACGACACGAGGTATGATCTTGAAACTCAGTATGATCGTCAACCCTCCTCCTTTGACACTCATCGGCCGAAGTGTCACGTCTAGATGACGTCAATGGGTATTAGTCCAACATCACACACTTCGTTAGCCAGCATCTCAGGAAACGAGGCAGGAAAATACGATGTTTATGTTTTGAGGGTTCTCCGAATACAGATTTTCAGTGTACCAGTAACTTTTAAATTTCAGACAACCTTGATATTAGACAAAAGTGTCGTCCAAACGCTTTCAAGTCATGCTTGCAAATTTAGACTTATTGCAAAAATGTACATTACATTTGTGACGTCTGTGTGACGATTAATTTCGTTACACTTTCGTGGAGGAAGAACCACAAATACTTCTTGTATAAAACAAATTCCTTTGCCAACTGTCAAAACGACGACATAATCAACCCAGAAGTTACTTTGGGGAAAATAAAATTTTCGGTTTCCCATTTAATCCACAGCAGATGTATTTTTGCAATGAGAATTGCACCGACCAGAGTTTTCAATGGTTGGATCGATATTCTGTGATATCACATGATATCTTCTGTTTGTAAACGAAACAAGTACTATGCTCTAGTTATTTTTTTTCTTCTTCCATTGTCATGACCGTTCAGACCTATGGTAAGAGCTGTAGTTTATATATAACGCATATTACACAACTACATGTATTAGATTTAACATCTCAATCCTGGTTTTGCTCTACCTTGATAATTTGACCTCACACCTTTTATCAAGATTCTCTGCTCCATTTGTTTACGTGGTAGCAGTACCTCAGCGCACGCACCTTGCCTAGCCCCATCGTCCAACACCGTCCCCTTCCATGAAAACTCCATGAATCTTTTAAGAGGGAAAACTGCACCCTTCACCTTCTCATAGAAGGCAGGCCTCGCCCGCAACGTGGGAACAAAGCTCACATGCTTCGTGATTCAACAAATTGGTTGGGAAGGCACCTGTAATTAGCCGGCGGGCTCCACTGACAACTCACGGTCAAGCTGGAACTCCCCACGGTTGTAAAGGGATATCAACCGTCACCCCCAATCAATTATGGATTATAACTCCCTCCCGTAAATGCCACTTGACATGCGGGAGTGTTGTCGTGAGCTACATGCTATTTATGAGCCTATTGAGTTTTCGCTACCCGCACGGGAAAGCACAGGTAGCAAGTTATTATTTAGATATGGTCTTTTCCTTTCAGATATCATAACCCTCATTTTTGGTACAGCTCCATATAAAAATATTTCATGCGAAGTTAAGCTTGGTATCGCACGTGGCTTAAGTAAATACTCGCACGAGTGGAGCCATCCTGGGTACGGATAGAAACAGAAAGTTAAACCAACATAGAGCTTCTTTTTAACACCATACTGAGAGCACTCACCGGCCAGGACCGCGATGCATTCCAGCGCAACGGCTGGAGAATCATGCATGACGGCTTTGTAACTCCCCTACCTACTTACACATCCTTTACAAAATGGCATCTAACACTGTTTCCTCCACAGCCACACACCCGGCTGGAGCAGGCATTTCAAAACATTATGGGGTTAATTTCCCACCGGTGGCATCTATTAATTATTTTAGGACGAGATTATGATCATTATGATGATGCTTGTAGAATTCTCAGCCTTGACACTTAAGCCAACAGGCGAGAAGACCATTGCCACAGTTTTGTAAAAAAGACCCCGTCCAATCCCCGTACTAAGGCATTGTTTCCCCTTTCTAGACTTGAAAGCCATGGTAAGAATGTGCGAAACAGTAAAAGCATCACTACAATTAGGACTACAACAAACCGTTTTAATTAAAAAAAAAAAACCAGCCAAATCCCCTGCTACATTAATTAAGCTTTTCAATTCAAAGTGTGGCTGGTATACCATTCTCCTTGATTTGTCCTCAAGTGTCTTTGTGTTTTTTGTGCTCATTACAAACGTCATGTAGAGTCTGAAGTTTTTGCAGTCTACCAATAAATAAATGTATTTTACCCATTTTTATGCCTTCTTTTGTAATTGTACAATTAAATGAAACAATACTGTAATTAATGTAATGAAATAGTTGACTTAATTTAAAGTAATGTTGTAATAATATAATTACAATGATGTAAGCTTTTAGTTATTTATTTTTATTTTGTAAACTCAAATGTAATTCGGTCTGTTGGCCTCAAGGTTTGAATTTTTTTAAATAAACAATAAACAACAACAATAATTATTAGATCGGAAGTTGGCCTGTAAGTCTTTGTAGGTCCAAAAAGTGTTCAATTCAAACCCTCAGGCTTTACCATTTAAACTGTCACATACGAAGGAGCTTCCTAATCTTTACATGTAGTTTTCTTTCCACTTTCTTGGATCCAGAATCTCTTAGATCCAGAATATTTTCTCACCGAAAAGATTTGGCCTCAATGCTCCAGTTTTTCACGCGGTAATAAAGGAGTTAAACCTGCAAATGCCAAGACCAGAATATAAAATTAAGAAACCTTTCGCCCGATATTTAGTTGAAGACAATTACTGACCAAGCATTCGAGTGATTTTTACACGATTATCTGTCTGAACACCTACGTTACTGTGCCACAGCCCTCAGCTTCCACCAATGGCTGAGGAAATGTAAACAGAGTAGGCCCAGTTCTGGTTTTTTTTAGCCTTGACATTTCACTAAACAGGTCTGAGCAAGTTCAGAATAACCACCGACTATGTAAATGAATCGAATTGGCCAAGCAAGGACAAGTCAGTAAGTCAACACGGATGACCTTAATTACACCAAAACTAATACAAAGTTACCAGCAGAATTAGGCACGTTTAGGAACGTTTTCTTGTGCTAGATAAGAGACTTTTGACAGAAATAAATATCCATGTTTTTCTAATATCAACACAGTGGAGATATAGACCTTAGTATTAGCAATTTTGTTACATTTTTTGTCTACTTGCTGCGGCACTGTGTATATAGGCCTATTCAAGCAGAAATATAAGCAACGCGACATGACAGTACATTAGGAATTTTTATTCATGGCCGATTTTCGTCATGAAGGTTGGCCGATTTTCGTCATGAAGGTTGGCCGATTTTCGTCACAAAGGTTGGCTGATTTTCGTAACAAAGTTGGCTTGCATTCAAGCTGCTCGCAATCTGAACCTAATGGGTCATATGTGTTAAGCCTAACCCCCTGTGGTGTACGTAAAACCATACTGGCATTGGAGAATTGAGGACTGTTTAGGGTTTTAGCCTCCTTTTCAAATGTGATCATTTCTTGTGTATGCTATTCTCTAACCTCTGATTGTAGGATTGCTTTCAATAAATCACCCACGTTTATATTTACATTTAGATTAACAATAAAAGCCCTTAATGAATTTTAAATTTCATCAAATGCAAAATTCAATGACTGACAATTGTTTTAATCCGCATTATTGCATTATTTAAAAGACCCCCCCGTTACAGACAGTCCACACAATGCAATGACCAATGCTGGACACGCCGAAGGGACAATACAAGTCAATACAACATATCCTTTGATATTCGGTGCGTTCGATTTAGCTTCCCTGAATACCCCAATGATACACGCAAAGGAAGCCTGGAAATGAGGCTAATCGAACACTGCAGTGTATTCGCCAAGGCATTCTGGGAAAAAGGTCAAGTCCCCGCCACGTTCCATCATGCTCATGCTCGAACAGTCCATGGGCAGGCAAGAAGATCACGTGATGGCTAAACAAACGGTCTTGCGTAAGTTTGACTTTCACGTGTAAGTTAATCGAACGCACCCTACACCGACAGCTCGTGCTGCACGCAACTCTTTTATCAGCGTGTGTCGGAATGGCGAACATTCGAATAAGCTCTAAAACTGCACGCATCGGCATTAATCCGTAGTCTGGCCCCCTGACCTGATCGATATCCATGTATATAGAGTATACCCCCAGCGTGACGTCAGTGTATTTGCAACCGAATGCAGAGCGTCAATGCCTTTTATACAAATAATGTGCTTTATGACATTAGGTCAAGCAGACCTAAAAAGGAAAATGACACCCCAAATACTCTGATTTCCAGGTGACCATACTTTACACACAAAGTCTGCATGGGCTCTAAACTGGAATTCAACAACAGTCCCGACATTTCATGGCATTCTGTCATTACAACCGCCACATTGTTTCACAGCCAAACATGCTAAATGTACATGATAACTTCCATATGCCCGAGAAAACGAGTCTGGGCGATCTATGTGAGATGTTTTCGTAGCTTGAAGTAACTGACCACTGAAGATCATGATGAGAGTTTTTGCAGAAAAAAAAAACACTTTCTGGCCCCTTTCAAGACACCCATTACGCAGGTACCAATGGCACATTCTTTGAACTTGAATTTTGACGGTAGATACAAATGTTTCAATGTAAGGTAATAATGGCCGGACCCAACCCCCTGGATTCGAATAGTAGTAAAAAAGTTGAGATGAAACGAAATAGAAAATTGCTTTTAGAATATGCAGGAACTGATTGAAAGTCCCCCTCCATATTATGGGACTCTAACAGCAGTATTACTTTTGATTTTCAAAATCTGAACAAAAGGTTAATGAAAGAGACAAGGAAGCAACAGATTACGGGGATGTAACACCATTATTGTGGATATTAAAAGCAATAGATGGGTGTAAACTATGCACCCTTCAACCCAACAGTGTCTTTGGTATTTAACCTTAGACTGTTTACAAAACTTGAGTTTTATCATTGGCATATATATGATCGGAGCATCCGCCAACAATTTTATGAACACTTTGGACAACTAACCCCCTAGTTCACATGCTCAGGCGACAAAATTCCATGAAGTATCGCGTATTACAAGCCGACGATGTTTGATCGGCGTGCGGGCAAGGCGACAAGCAACACGATCGAAACTGTCGCCCCACGCCCGTGGCAATCAATGACAAGTGATTACAAGCAGTCCGCAGCCGGGGAAGTTAAACCTTTTAACAGCGACTTTCATTGCAAATTCATGCATAGAAAACAGCACCTGCCAAACACGTGCACACACAGCTTCGGAGGTCAATTAGCACTTGTCTTAGGGAACACACAATCGCGACAACTTGCTGCACGCAAAATTGCTCGTGTATCCTACATTAATATTACTGAGTTGCTACGCAGAAAACGTGCGAAATCCCATTTATGTAGCCTCATTTTCAGTGAGTTATCTGCTAAGGTAACTTTAGCAGGTAATTCTTCAGCGGCAGATCTGAAAGGCTAACGTCGAGGTTAACGCACGGGTTAATGCAGAGATGGCGCGAGCCCAAATCACCACTGTAACACTTGGATGTTCCACTGAAACAGACATCATTGTTGTACCGTGGTCATGGATACTGAATTTTTATTGGTCGCAATTGATCACGTGATATGCTACGAGCGCACATGCATCATTCACGCGTCGAGCGCACTGGCGATGTTACCGAGCTGCAAAAAAAATGCAAAATGGTGATCTTTCCCACAGTTGATGTGTCGTGTCCACCGAGTTGTAATTTTATAATCTTGGGAACGAGGGTGGATAGCCGCGGTGGTGCGACGCGCCAATTATTACAGGAGATGTGCACAGCGCGAGGACATTAAAGCACCGTAATGATCAGACTATGCCTTATGAAGCCAAGGTTTCTCTCGTGAAATAGTTTGTTATAAATTCTAGACTTTTCCCCCCACCAAAAGAATGTAAATTAACACATGTATTTACTTCGCTGTTCACGTGTTTCAGTTTTTCAAAGTGTTTTAATTTATTCTGCAGTAAAATATGCATATATTACATATAAGACGGTTCCAGTGTAATCTTTGACCATGGTATAACATACCAATTGTTGCCTGCGGTGTAAGGGTCCATGGTGTTTTGTACACCTGAGGGGCAAATGGCACCCGAGGCTTTGTATTAGATCATTTCAAGACTTAACTAGTTGCCAGTGG
Source organism: Acanthaster planci (assembly GCF_001949145.1). The sequence continues at coordinate 245,225 of NW_019091610.1, read as the reverse complement.
TCGGAAAGAAATAACTGATATCCGTTCGCATCCTCTAAGCCCGGCCTTGTTTTTCGCTTCATGTTATTCACGAGACACTTCTAAGGAGGTAACTTTCTTCTTACGCTTTGGGGAGCACAACGTGTTGCCCTGGCAGTGGGCACGACCCTGTTTCAAGTTCCTACTCCCTCATAATATTCATCAAGGTGTTGATTGTTTATCACACGAATACGAGTGGAACACTGAATATTAATGAAGTGCGACTGTGTAGAGACGCACAACATTAATATTCGGTGTTCCCCTCGCGTTTATGTGATCACTAATACAGGTTTTCTCGGTCGAATTAGTGCAAACGGCATTCAAATTCGTGAACGTGCATTCACTTTCGAGCGATTTCGAGAAGCCCGTTATTCCCGTGGTTCATTTTCGAAACTTGGCGCATTCAATTTCGTTTGTAGACGTCGAATCGTGCACTTTCAAGGATTAAATTTAGGAGCAGTATCATTCCATTTCATGATGCACAAAGGTCACTCAATTTTGTTCTAGGAGACTAGGAGGCGGATTCGTACCAAAATATTTTACTTTCATTTTCGTCAATGGGCGCTCATATTCGCAATGTAAGCTTTTAAAGTATACCGGTACGTAGCCTGAATATTGGAGACAATAGAAATTTCTGTATTAATTATGATAGGCGTACAGTTCCAGAAACGTCTTGATCGCTGGCGATATTTGCCCTGGACATTTATTATCCCCATCCTTTCCATTTAACTTTATAAATAAATGGACACACTTTTCTTCTGTTAAATGATTTCCTTGGGATAATATCGAGTTTTTATTTTTTTCTTTTAAAGTAGAGAATTTCAGATTACACGAAGCCAAAATCTTCATTATTCCAAGGTTGACTGTCAGTTCTAAGTAATCTTGACCATTTCCCTCAAATGCTTCAATCAAACGACCACGATCAACATTGGATGTTCTTGTGTAGCGAGCACGAGCTCTGCCATTTTGTTTCGATGTTTGAGCTCATAAAATAAGAGGTTCTCCCACCAAGGTGATTAATGTAGTGAGAGAGATTTCTTTGCCAGTGAAACACGTTTTCTTCATGATGTAATTTGAATAAATTATTCAAACCTCAAAAATTTCAAATTTATAAATTACACTTCGATGACAAACGATGCACATGTCAAAAATCCTTGCCTATTTACGAAATCGCATGCTTATTACGAGTACCGTAGAGAGGCCGTGCGAATTTGACTGCTGTTCCTAGGATTTTCTAAATTGAATAGCGACTTAAATATTTTTGCGCAGGAAAACCTATATTATTTGACCAGGTATAACAAAACAAATTGCAACTTATTTAAAAGGTAAAACTAACATAAATGCTCTCAACATGGGGAAAAAAAGAAAAAAAAACTTACAATATATATATATTACGAGACAGGATGGAGAGCTGTTAACAAAAGAAATAGATTTAAAAGAATTATGCGTACAAAAGCATGTGGATCCAGGAAAGCGAAAGTAAAGCTAGGTATGTCATTACCTGCATGCAGGTATATGCAATCCCACGCATTATGTTGACAGACACAAACATACGAAGAGAAAAGAAATGAAACCAAATTTCCCCATATATTCACTTCCCATGCACATATTCGTCTAGAGTTTTACCATATATGGCCGGCCTGTTACGTCACAAATCTCGCGCAATCTGACCAATCACAAGACTTGTTATAGCAGTCTGCAACGGATTGTATGGGTGCTTCCATGTTACGGTGTACTTTTCTTAAAACGTTGCAGCATGGAAAAAAAAAAGGAAAAATTTCAGTTGCCAAAGTTTGATTGGCTGTGCAAAAAACCTGACTGCAGACATAAACTAGAAGTTCTATAACACGTTTGTACCAGTGGGATTTAAAATTCGTCGTTCCCAACTTGACATATCAAAGTTGATTATATATATAACGGTTTTGCCCGTACC
>NW_019091610.1:230524-243181 GCF_001949145.1 Acanthaster planci | reverse complement strand
AGTCAAATGAAGCAGCGGGTACCGCGAACTATTTTCAAGATTTTTTTTTTGCGTTGGGGAGATATTAATTATATATATAACGGTTTTGCCCGGTTTTGCAGGAGGTCGTGGGTTCGAGTCCCACCCGAGTAAGCTTGTGAGGGGGCAAAACCGTTATATATATATTTAACATCTCCCCAACGCAAAAAAAAAAAATACATCTTGAAAATATCAAAGTTGAATTTGGATAAATTGTCGTATCAGTCAGGACAAGTCACTATGCCCATATGTGGTAATAATCTAGACTTAAATTGGCCAACCATGCGCACCAGACAACTCATGATGGCCTATATACCGGGAACAAATTAATGATCTGGAAAAAATTAATGATCTTGAAAACAGACTGCTTAAGATCTCTCAGAAAAGGAATGAGTTATTGACAGCAGAGTCCTTAATGTGGGTGGGTAAAACGTTCCATAATTTGACAACTGAATTAAATTAGCCCATAATAGAAAAAGAACATGACTGGCTATCCCCAGGCTCATATTACTCACGAGACCTTGGCAAATGTCGAAATTCTCGAAAAGTCCCTCGTGCTTTGAACAATATCTGTAAGTCATTTTGAAAAGTTTAAGACCACCTGGAATTGTATTGCTATTTCTGTCACTGGGCCTGCATTACATTGTCTCATTGAACGACTACTTAACATGATTTTACAGAGGTGCGTATCATCAGTGTAGTGCTATAGACCCATTTAAATGAAATCTTTTGCAAAGGCAGGTCTTGCATGACATTTTGTCTGCAAGGCAGCATGGGTAAAAAAAGCCATTCTAAGTAATCAGAAATAAGGGAGGGCACACTGAATATTAGGCTGTTAACATTTCAAACATGGAAATGTAGCCAGATAGCCGTTTAATTAACCAAGATACTAAGGTTACACATTTGAAAATGAACATACGTTGCCATGATTGATTGGTTTATGTTTGTTTTTTCTTCCGGGTAATGCATTTTGTATGGGTGGTCTTAAAGTTTTGCAAATGACTGTATATATATAAATATATATGTTCGTTTTTCCACCTAGCAGATCCAACCTGAACTTAGCTACCGATCCCCGCAGCGGTGTTACTGGTCTCGGATATTACGGTAATTCAGGAAGCCATTGCTGTATATACCCAGGAACTGTGGAAAACACTTGCCGATACCATTGTAACGCTTTGCCCTGACGAAAAAGCATCTACTTTCAAGTATTATTTTTTCCAATATACACGTTAATTAAAATCGGAATATTCGGTGATCAAGTCAAAATATGAAGCAGACGTTTCAGGTATTCTTTTGAGTTACCTGATTTTAAGGAAATTGTTATACAGTGGAAATCAACAGGGAGTAGCGACGCACTCACTCAAACGATGTGCATCTTATTAGAATGTCACTTTGAAGGAATAAAACCAGGGGCCAAGTACGTGGTAATATGGATGGCCGTTTAAAGCCTCCGTAGCTTTTTCGCACTCCAAAGGTGCAAAATGGCAAAACAGATGCACGTATGCTCGAATTTGAACGTATACTTTAACCTTTTATGCCAGAAATGTTTTTCAAAATCGGGTAAGAGGAGTTTTACTTTTACGGCTCTGCGGATCGGGAGGGGGGGCTAAGGCCCGCCCTCCCCATTATTGTCTTTCTTGATATAATGGAAAAGCCTTTCAAAAGCATTTCCGAAGCCCCGAATTTAGCTTCACCCACAGAAAGTCCATAGAAAGCTGCTCTCGAAATTCCCCAATATTTGGCCTACCCCCTCCACAATTTATCTCTGGATCCGTCCCTTGACAGTGTCCAACAGATGTTACAGCGTCACAGCAGAATCGACGAAAGAAACATCCGGAACAGTATCAAATTATTAGAAGTTTGGAGAAAGGAAATTGCGTGACGACACTCTACGGACTACATGACAACAGCATTAAATCATCCCCGCCCACTGAAACAGGACACGGTAATGCGCGTGAAGCAGGGCGCGCACTATAATGATGTACATACACAGCAGCAAGGCTGCACTAACGGCACGGAACTATCCAGGTGGCCTGTCTGCCATCACGAAATATTAATATTCCTGAGATATTCTTGAAGTATTCATAGCATCGAGAGTGGGGTCAGGAAGAAAGGAAAAGGTAACCAAATCATCAGCGTTTCCTCGTTGAGTTTGCATTAACAGTTGAAATCGGTTCATGGAATTTCAGCACACTTGGACAGATGGCAGATCAGAAAAACAACTTCCTACTCGATCTCTTCCCTTTCTGACTCTCTCATATCGACTCTCATGACAGCTCTACGAGAAACTTTTTCGAAACCTAATAATTTGCTACCCCATCTCATTATTGTAAGCAAGCACCTCACCTCAACTCTACAGTGAAGGCTAAAGACAGATTTATCAATTGTAATATAATGCTATTAAATTGCATGCTGTTTACATTATAATAAAGGTTGAAGTGTAATATCAAACTTTCAAATAAAAAGATGCTAAAAAGTGATGATTCTGCGCGGCTTGCGATCACTTTTAGCTGGAAAAGAGGACATCAAGCCCATGTAGTCATCTAAATAATGGTACAACCACGACTGTTCTCATTAATCTAAACACGATTTATTGCATTGGGCAGCTACAGACGAGATTGTTCAAAGAAAGACAAAACAATTTGGGCTGTTTGAAAAATATTACGTTTAATTTTTTTCCATCGAATTCCAAAGTGGAAAACCAGAAATATAATCAACTTTAATCGTCGTCAGTGCACGCTGACTGACACGTTCACTCATCGCCAATGCGTTTCATCAAACGGATTCTGTGCTCTTTTTCAAGTGTAATCAGCGAGTGAATTTCTAGGTCCTGTAATCTCCACCATGTTTACCCTTATCTTTGTCTGTAAAAGCAATCGTTTAGTCATAATCACGCTTTCAAAACACGACAAACGAACCCTAAAAAAATTGAACAAAAAACTCACCTTTTTCTGTTCACAACTGATCGCATGGAAGACTTTGAAGAGCGCTATTTCTTTGGCATTGTTCTCATCGCTAGGTTGCACGCTATGGTTGTGGGTCAAAATGCTGGTCAACTGCGGGACCAAACATATGAAGCACAGATTTGATTCAATTCAACTCTCTTAATTCTGCAAGAAAAAACTTTTGACGGGACTGAGGTCGACATAGCGGAATTAACATATAATTTTCTTGCGGGTAAAATTTGGGGAATATTACACATAAGCTTTCCATCGATAATGCCAAGGAATAGAACTCAATGGGAGTCAAGTGCATTGGATTTTAACGGCCACAATAATTGCTTCGTTTGCTTCCAAAACTAAACAGATGGATTAACCATGAAGCTCATTAACTGCATTATTATATCTAAAAACTATTTGGCAATTAACACAATCTTGCTACTAGTTTGTAGACATACTTAGGCGTTCAATATGTCAAATTCCTTAAATCTGCTCTTTTGAGGGGTTTTTTCATACGCACGTTTTCAGCGCGCCTTAACTCTGTAATTATGCGTAAGCTGCCATGCCGCGAGTGCTCACTCAAATCATACCAAAGTGTAATGCGGCGAATGGATGCCAATACGGAACGGTTCGAATAATGTACCGGTACATGCACATATGGAAAACGCCTTTAGGCATAAGACAAAACTAAGACTTTGGTGAGAAAATATCGGCGAGAAAGCTTTCCATTTAGTTTGTCGAGTCATATCGGGTGGGTTGCAAAGGACTTCTTAAAGGTTATGAAGAGTTGGTACTGTCGTGCCTGTACATACTGGCACTTGTTCACTTTTATACATCGGAGATTAACATCACAGATTTGGGTGTGGGCATTATGTCAGGGAATATATTATCGATTAGATTTGCTGATTTTGTGGTAATTCTGGAGGGTTTGTCAATTAATGGTACAAATGAATAACATGATTACATGGGTTCCAGAAAGTCTTGTAATTATTGTTTAGATCCAATGGATTTCTATTAAAATCGCTACAGACTGTACGGGTTATATCGTCAAAAGAAATTTGTGAGAGCATTTTATTTCATTCATGAAATCCTTATGAGCTGTGAGCGGGGGTATAAGTAACTCCAACTATTCCGTATTTTTGTTGCAGGTTTATTTATTTCAATTAATAAAGATTCCATTAAGGAAGGACAATTGCTAAAGTCCTTCATTATTTCAAAACTTATTCCACTTTTAACATAACGTGCTACGCCACCTCCCGTTTATATTCAATGTTAACTGTCAGTAAAGTATAACCCGGTAAAGCGAACCTTGCTAGAGATGTTTTCTTCAACAACTTTTCAGTCAAGCCAATGATACAGAACTCATTTAATGAGCGAAGAGTATTGAAACTGTCGACGGTTTCAGATAAATTTCTAATGTCAATATGCAGTATTTTCAGGTTCAATGCATTATTGTCAGCAACATCTTGGCAGTCTGTAACACTGGCATACCTTTTTTCAAGATGTATTTTTGCGTTGGGGAGATGTTAGATGTTGGCATACCTGCAATTTTGTATTCAATCTACATGTATATTGAATGTTCAGGTCATCAACATCATTGGTTGAAAGACTGGGCATATCAGTGTACACTAAATCGTTACTGTCAATGCAATCATGGAGAATGTTTTATTTCTCCATGATGCAATCAGCGGGCTCTAGAGTGGGGACATAGCTGCTTAGCTTTGAAAACTCTGTATCATCTAAATTACTAAAGGGAAAAACAATGCATTGACATTGGGAGCATATCCAAGATTTGGTATTGGAGTAATATTTGTCTCACCACTCAGTACAAGGATGCTACATTCGATATATGCACAGGATATTCTGTTTGGATTAGTTTGTAAATCTCTTACAGAAAAAAAAACATTCGAACTTCACTGGCATTGTTAAAAGGCCCTAGATTTAATTAGAAAATTATTAACAAAACAATAGGATCTACTTGGATTTATAGACAAAGAAAAAAACAGATTGAAAATAATGCAGATTAGCATCGTCGTTACATGTGATGTGAACGTGAATGAGAACATGGCAAGAAAAATAGGTTCTGAAAATGTCTACAATATATTTACTTGTGTCATTAACTTCTCAAAATGCTCAGACTATCGATATATTGTAAAGACGGTCAAGTACACAGACTACTGATGCGCTGGATGCAATGCGAAACTCAGCTTTATTTTTGGTAAACAACACTTACAACACACACTGCCATGGGAGGACGCCATGTTTGTGGGTACAAATACTTCGACTCAGAGGGCACAATCTGTTAACAACATGCAATTCAACAGGGAGTGCCTTTTAGCAGAGGAACAGACCATAACTTTCGTAGCTTGTCGGTGAGCTTGCAGTTTGCAAAGCAACAGGTTAATTTCCAGTGGGAGGCAGAAACAATTCTCCCTTTACACGTAAGTAAAGGTGTGAATTTTTCTGCAAGTAACATATTTTGATAAGCGAGTTGTGCGATGTTATCCCGATGGTGCACGCGATAACTGATTTCACTATCCTGGCGATATGTTCAAGACTATAGAGGCGTTCCGCAAAAGAGCAATACTGAAGGAGGAGTTAACTTGATTGATATTAATCCGTCTATAGGATTAACGTTGTTGGTGTGAGTTGTTTTACAGAGTCCTGTATTCGGAAGCAAGGAGTCGTGGCGCCTGCGGCTGTCTTCCACGTGCAGTCTTGGTCGAGCACGGGGAACCGATCTCGGGGAATACATCGAAGCAATTTGCCGTCAGACATGAGGAAAAATATTGACACAGGTATGTCCAGAAACCGGGACCGGAGACAAACAATTGAACCTCTGGGGGATTCAAGCGAATCTTGGTGATTGGAAAAGAGAGAAAATAAGCTTGTGGCAACCTGACTTTATTTCGCGGTTTTATCGTCCCTGCTGTGCGATAACAAAGCTCCAAATGAAAAGTGAGAGATTGAAATCCACTCCCAATTGATTGATTCGCCGGGGGAGGGCAATTTAATGTTCGTAGGAGATTAAACATCTCACACGTACCAGATCAGATCCCAATATTAACAAGTGTAGTATAAAAAGCAAATAACAAACTTATTTGGATGAGAGTATGCCTTTGTGCGAGGTTGGGTACTAGACATCATGAATGTCAAAAATATCATCGTAAATGTCAAAACCAGCACAAAGACAAACTTCTCGAGTCTTTTGACAATTTCCGGTACTTTTTCTTGGCCAGTTACGAAGCGTACTTTCCCGTCTAAATTTATTCTTGACATTGATGAATCACCGTGCATACATAATGTGATACTTTGTCGGCCAAATACTTTGGGATTGGAACCTGGCGGTGCATAGCAAAGGGGGACATAGCAATGGGGCAAAGGGCGCTTGCCCGTGGGAAAAAAAGGGGGAGAGTAGTAAAGCCAAGAAAGTGAAAGAAACTTTTTTTAAAATGACGGATGAAAAGCATCATTTTGTAACAAAATCCTCAAAACCGAACCCTAAGAGTATTAATTGTTTGATAGTTTCAGCTGGTAAGTGCTCCCCCTCCCCGAACCCCCCCGGGAAAAAAGTGGTTTGCCCCTCCCTCCAAAAAGAACACTCCCAGTGACGCCCTTATACATAACCCACGTAGTGAAGTAGCAAGACGAAATCTCCCAAAATCTCTTGAGCATACAATTTGTCAGTAATGTCGAATCAATTCTTTGTAGGGCCTACAGGGAGCAACTTGCCCCAATTTATATTGTGCGTTGGTTACCATGGAAATCGACCACTGGTCCTGTGTGGTCGCTGATCAAACTTGGCTGTGGTTAAAAAGGAAAGACTGACAGTCTTGTAAGATCTGTTTAACACAGACGATCCTGGGTTCCAAAATGATGTTTTCTCTTACACAATGCAAACCAATCGAGAAAGCCTACAGGTCTATAGCGTTTAAGAATGATTACATTTTCAATCCTACAAAGGATTATTTCCACCAACGTTCAATGTTCAACGATGCAGTTGGACACATAAAAAAGATTGCAACAAAAGCAGAAAAAAGTCAGCGAAAATATGAATAGAATCATTGAAAATTTTAACTGAGCAAACGGTTGCGCTTCTTTTTCTGTATTTGAAAGACTTCAAGTAGCAAGCCGACACACGTGCAGTTGCCATTAAGAAACCGCAAAAATGTGTTAGAAAAAACTTTGGCAAGGACAACAAGTGGGGTTTATTTATCAAAAGCGATTGTGTGAGACATTGACGAACTACGGTGTTGTCGCTGACCAACCATCATTGTGAATGGACTTATTTGTGGCTTCAACATTTTTCCACCAGAGCTACGGACGACATTGGCAATGTGTAACCCTTCTAGCTTGCCGAACTATCACCCTACAAATCGATGCAGAGGCCTTTAACAACCATAATGTTGGCATTTTTCGGGAGCATTTTCCCTCATTGAGTACATGCTCGTAAAATCGACGACTGCCTTCAGCGGGAGTATCCTCGTTAAAATCCTGTGCACTATGATGATGATTGACGAGGCGCAGAAAAAATTTCGAGGTAGGCCCACAAGAGCATCAGACAATGCGTACGTACTGCAGCACCGTAAGCGTCTGGATACTTGATCGTTTGGCGACTCACATGTAGGTTTTAATTTTGCCTTGTGCGTGTTGACATCAAATGGCAAGGCCAGTCGCCTCGTCAAGGGTCAATTTAATTTGATTTATTTGTTCTGTTACGCTTGAAGATCATGGACAGAAGTTTTGAACGATGCCCCTCCCCAACACACTTGTTTAACCGATAGTAACTAAACCACCCATGGGTGCTTTTTCAGTACACCGAGACGCAGACGGCACTGATGCAGTAAAACGAAGGTCTCTTTACATCAGAATACCAAGGTTTCCATCGCTTTAAATGGACTGAATGGACTCATTCTGAAGGGAGTGATTTATGGCTACAAAGTTTATTCATCAGAGGCAAGGCCGATGTTAGCAACTCTGCTCTCCAGTCGCAGCCTAATGGTAAGGAATTTTCTCCCATCGAGTACATGCTCGTAGAATCGATGACTGCCTTCAACACTACCGCCCGGGAGCATCCTCGTAAACATCCCGTAAAATACGATGATTGATGATTCAGACAAGTGCATGGAGGCACATAAGCATGAGATAATGTACAGGCACATGACGCAGCAGCTATAGACCTAGCGTCCCGTCTGCCCCGCCATCAGCGATCCATGACCTTGAGGTTTGTCGCAGATGCAGAAAACGTAGATTACGCTGCACCAATACTATCACGGTGTACCGAGAAAGCACTTCCTGGTTGTTACTTTCGGGTAATCAAGTTGATCTTAGAGAATCGATATTCTGGCCATGATCTTCAAGCGATTATAATTTATCCTTGACGAGGCAATAAGCCATTTGCGAGATAAATTTGAATAAAATCTGGTACACTGAGTTATCTGATTGCACACAAACATATCAACTTGAATTCCCCAGACTAAATACACTGTTGCTATGCCTCGTGATTCGGAGCAAGCTTTTGCTTAGCGACCACCATCTCTGGAATGGAGTGGTTCCTTTGTGCCCTTCTTTTCCATTGAAAACAGTGTATTGTTGCAAGGCGTCTCTTGGTAACTAAGGAAAAGCTTGCCCGAATCACGAGGTATAACAACAGTGGCTTTAGTAAGGAGAATGCCAATTGTTATGTTCACGTGAATTTAAAGAACTCAGTGTACCAGATTTTATTCAAATCGAACTCGCAAAAGGCTTATTGGCCAGACTTTTTTTTTTATTCCTCCTTGTCCATCCAACATTCCTGTTTCATCGCCAAAATGCCCTCCCAGTTGTCAACTACATGTATTACTCAAAACATTCCTGCGTATTAGGCAGCGCATGAGCATTCCGCAACCTCAAGTATCAATGACTATTTCAATGCACTACATACCGACTTTGTAATCATAATAATGTACTCTAAGCAACCCTCAGTGGTGCAGTGTTGACAATGTTGTGTACTCAACTAGCCTTTGGAGATATAAAACCCTCAGAATCCAAATTACAGGTGTCCATTTTGGAGAAAGAAAGTGGCTTGTTAGTGCGGCGATCGGGTATAATGTCTCATCTCATGCATAATGATATCAGTGTTTCTTACGTATATGCATGAACCTACTGGTTGGAGGAGTCCACTGATCTCCATTTCAAAACATTCGTTACAGACGATTTAAAATAAGCTTCCTTATCAATCTCAGCTCCCTAAAATAAGTTGAAAATGAACAGCATATTAGGTATTTAACGTACGAAAAGAGTTGCATCAGTTGCCGACGATAATAGATATCCAAAGGAAAAGTGAATTTGTCGTTGTTATCGCAGGCCAGTTGATTCCGCGTGACAGATTTCTATGCAGGCAAGATCATAATGTATGAACAATCAACACAGGCCCCATTGCTTAAAGTGCAGGCTCTTACAGTAAACACAGGGATAATTGACGGCAAATGCAAATATGATAAAAGAACACTGACAATCAAGACAGAGGACTGGATTTCATGATGGTTGGACGGAGGACTTTTTCGCACAACCACATAATCTCAATGTCCCTCCCCGATCCTTTTCATTGTTTGCGATGCAAAATATAAACTTGACCTCGTTTCGAGCCGAAATCGATAAACTGCAAAAGGGGAAGGTCTGTTAGTTGCTTGGTGTGTTCGCCTACGATTTTGTTCCCTCTCAATGTCACGAACACTAAATAAAAATCAAGATGTCTCCGAAAAATGCCTCCCCGATGGATGTGACTGCTCTCGATCGATGATGTTTCTCAGAAGATCTCCAGCACTGAACCGCAAACGAAATCACATTTAATTGATTTCACCATAGCAAATGTACGGAAGTGTATCAGGGCCACTGGCAGAAATATTTTTCCAGGCGAGATAATAACTTGTTGCGGCAAGATTGTAACTCAAAAAAAATTTTGCAAGTGGCCCTTACACGCTCCCGTATAGATGTGAATTTAAAAGCAATTTTCAAACTATTAAATTGACTTGTGGTTTGTTTTGTCGACGAGGGGAAAAAGACTCGTCCGTCGAGCGTGAGAAGTGAAATTGTTTGGTCACACATCTCCTCATTAGGCTGAGCATTTCCAAGGAGAATTGTTTCAATAATTTTCAAAGAATGAAGATTCATGAGCGCAAAGCTGCAGGAAGCCACAGACCACCTCTCGTGCTATGTGTGTGGCTTGTGGTCAGTTGTGTCCGTGGGCAAGGCACTTCACTGCAACATCGTCTTTTCTCGATGAAAGGCAAAGTTGGCAAAGAATACAAGGATTAATTCCCGACGACCTGGCCTGAGTAACAAGGTTCTGACACGACAGGAACAATTCCTACCCTAGAAGCAAATTGGTATCAGTTGTAGATCAACCAGTACAAAGGTCTTCGGCGTATTGTGCGTTGATGTTATGCCCTTGAACCGCGGAGAACTAATCTGCTCACAGATAAAAGTGAGAAGTTACCTTACCTCGTCTGAGTCACGTGCCTGGGCGAGAATGTCGGCAGCGTACTGCTCCACCGACTCGGAAAGCTCCGTGTACTCGGCGCGGAACTCATACTCCTGGTTACTCATCTCCCCCAGCTTGCTGGAGAGGGTGAAGGCGTGGCCAATGGGGTCAGGGGCGGTCAGGGAGATGTAGTAGCCGCTGGACAAGGCGCGGTAAACATTCAAAGTGCCCACCGAGCGCTGTAGGGTATGTTTCTCCGTGCGCTGAAAATCCGACGAGTCGGGGTCGGGGATCACCGCACCGTATTTAAGTAGCGTCTAAAAGATGTCCAGAAAAGTCCCGTATAGTTCTCCTATATCGCCAATACCTAAAATTTCTATTCAGTTAAGCGTTATGACGATGAACCTGGACTTGGTTCGCAACCTTTTGGCCCCCCAAAAAACACAAACGAATATGCACGTCACTGTTCAGAATGTCACAGTAAATCTCATCGCTCATGTCATCTTGTGGCGATTTGCGTGGAAAATGAATATTCAGGATTTGAAGACAACAGCCGGGTCATTTTGCACATTTGTTTCGAATTCGACCATGTCTTGCTTATAACACGCACACTCATAGAACAGATTCGGGAATAGAGACAAAACCAATTTCAGGACTCCAACGTTCACATCATCATTTCCACTTTAAAGGCACTGCACGGGTTATCAACATAAAGGCATTATCGTTCCTGCAATTTCTCCACTGAACCATGCAGCACCTGCACAATGCCAGTGTTACCACCAACGCTCACAACAACACTACAACTCAAGTTAACGTTACCACCCTATTCCTCACCACACCCACCATCACCACCTTTACCTTTAGAATCAAGTAGTTGTTGTGGTGTGCAGCCAGCACTATTGGAGTTAGGTCAGGGTGGAAATCGTCGTTTTCCGGATGACAACCAATCACAGCTTTTCTCTCCTCGGGCTGCAATGTGAAGAGTTAAAATTATCTTGCATAATTGGGCAATTAAACTGTTTAATTAAACTTCATGGAAAGCTAAATGTAACATTTGAAACAAAAATATCGCTGTGTGTCGTCTATATGCAATATCATGAAAGGATTTTTGTAAACAAAAGTGGTGCCAACATGCGCGACCATTTTTAGGAAAAACTGTCAGCGTAGGCTATATGTATTTATTTTTTTCCATTTTTCTTGGGTCATTTCTAAACTGGGGACTGTACAAATCGCTAAATGATGGCAAACCGGAATAAGACGTCATGAGTCACATGTCTCAAGTGCTACTCCACAGCCTTCAAAAATTATGCCCAATGAAACTTAACAGTTGCTGTGAACTCTTTTACATTATAAAGGGGCGTTTTGATTGGAAAACTGCTCAATGCAAGCAAAAACACAAAAGGAAAAAACAGTTCCTTCAACATTATTTTGGCTGCTGAATTTTCTCTAATGCTTCGTCAATCATGCGCCCACGGGTTTTCTCAATCAACTTGTGAATTAGTGCCATTAACTTGAACATTATGACATCACTCGGCGGCAGTGGGGGTTATTAGGGAGAATTAGTGGACGCTTCTTGTGAAACTTTACATCTCATTTGGCTATGATCCAAGAATAGAGGGGTGGCCTGTCCAAGGTGACATAATTGATGTTTCACATAGCTGGATACTAATGAAAATGTCACTTGATGAACATTAATGACCAAGGAAAATTCTAGATGAAGACCTTGAGTGCGCTGCTCGGCAACTTTCCAGTGCCAAGTACCCCCCCCCATCCTCCCTCCAGTGTTTTTTTTTATTATTCACTCGTCTTACCTCGAGAGATTCCGAGTGCTTGCATATTAGCTGCACGGCGTCCAAGAACTGGGTATCCACTGCCCGCAAGAGGGCGTCTCCTAGTCGTGTGCCATGGCTCAGGAGCAGTTTGATAATAACTGCGTGGAAGGAAAGGTCGGAATGTTCCATTAATGGACTGAAACGAAACACAGTCTTTGGCCGTGTCCGAAACGGGCTTCCAGAGCTACGGCTAGGCCTATTGTTTACGTGTCCTCACGCATTTCCAATGGAGCAAAGACCTAGTTCTAGACAAGAGATTCAGATGCAGCCTTTCATACTCTGGCAGATGGTGTTTAGAGTAATGCATTTGAAATGGCGCTTGGGGTGTAATGGCATTCGTAAAAATCATCCCATCCACACTAACCAGTCAACCACGCAGAGCATATGCAGTAAGGTATGAGACGGA
>NW_019091610.1:182575-225014 GCF_001949145.1 Acanthaster planci | reverse complement strand
TTTCCAACCCTTTTGATTAGACACGCGACTTGAAAGTGCCTGCAGCCTTTAACAAGGCAACTTGATGAAAATACGCGGTGTCGTGTGGAGATTCTTCATCTGCTGTTCATGTTGTTTGTTATCATGTTCTGCGCAAATCGACCGCTATGAACACAGTCACGAACAACTTTGTCCGGTATGTCAAAGACATGTCAGGAATATTGCGAGCAACTCAGCAAATTGTCCCAATATTCACTGAGGTCCAGTCTGTTCTGCCGCGTTTCAAGTTTCAGACAGTTCTCTTGTAGTCCTAATGATCACGTTTTCTAATGCAGTCCATCACGCGCCTTTTCGTACAAGGCTCAGTTACTATAAGACCCTTCTGTAAGTAACTTCCATCCTAGAGGATAAATAAGACTCAGGAGTTTGCATATATATGTAAGCACACTTTGGCTTATACCTGCAAGCCACTTTTAATTAATTCATTTTGATATCCACGTTGAACTGGGTTAATGGTGGTTTCGAATAATAAAGCTACTCTGCCACAGGCATTTGAAAATAAAAAGTAGCATCCTGCCTCCACTTTTTTTCTTTACGGTATTTGCCATACTTCAAGTTTCTCATCAAGAAGCAGACCAACAACAGTGGAGAATGAATTAGTCGCACAGCAATTTCCTACATGCCTTCAATAAGCTGTTTTCAAAGTAAAGAATGGAAAGGGTCGAACCCAAAATGTACCATCACACCAGCAAAGTTTGGAGGGTGACAAAACCACCTCCGTCCGCTATATACTCACGTAGGTTTCCCTGTAACACGGCCAGTGTGAGCGCAGACTTGCCGTTCCGATCGCTCTGGTTGATATCCAGGCCGGTCTCATGCTTAGATTCCAACACTTGCTCCACGTAACTCACATCGCCGTCCCGTACCGCCGTCAGAAACCTCTCTTCCTGGCTGATCGGGTTGACCGTCGCCATCTTTGCTCCTGTTTCCCCGGTAAAGTGATGGCTGGCGGTTGTTTTTTTCACCTCGACGTGGATTCACTGAATTTCCTCGCTAGGTATTTATTAGCCATTGTGCGCGACTACACTGCCGTATATGTGCCCATTCAACACGCTTCTGTCGGCTTTTTAAAAGTGGATTTGCATGTGCACCATACTAGTGTAACCAGTGTACCTTGCATTCAACGCATCTACCCAAACCAGGACACGGGCCACTGCTCTTCAGTGGTTTGTTTCCCGTTTCCTGCTGATACGGCATTAAATACGGACGACTGGTTTCTTTCATAGTACGACAGGAGACGAGTGGCAAAATGAAACTCTCCTGTGCTCTGGTGGTATTCGCCACCAAGGTGTATACTGACAAACTTTAATGACAAGGAAAGGAGCAGCTGTCACTGAGCCAGAACAACGGGAAGGCATCAATGACTGCAGTACAGGGAGCGGATCGATTCAGATTTTGTGCAATGGATTCACTCTTGGTAAACATTTTCAAGGTTTTTTTTCCATCATTTGGTAAATATGAGAAAACGGACCAAAAAGACTTCAGAGATAAGTAATGAAGCAGAACCTGCTTGTTCAAGGCATGCTTTAGAAAACCTTCAAACTCGGGCTGGAAATGTAGTTCTAAAATATAAAGCAAATAACAATTAGTATCACCTGTAACAATATTTTTGATCGCTGTGGCTTGAAGGATTTATTGCGAATGGCTGGTCGTAGCAGAACGAAATAAACCCAAGGAATCGGATCGAAAAAGATTCTTCCTTTGTTGTCGGGGACAGTGGACTGCCAGATTCTGCAGACATCGATTAGTTTGTCACTACTTTATCATGTATTTGAAGTTACGAGCAACGTTGTACCAGTGCATCCGGTTTAATACGGCATGGGCGTTAATTCCTAAGTTTGACCGAAGGGAAGGATCTTCACCCAGTTTTTGGTGATAATAACAATAACTCCCCAACAGCCAAAATTGAGAACAAACGATAAATATACCTTAAACCACCGTTTAGCTTCGCTCTTAAGCCATGTCGGCTCGCAATACATCTGCGTTCCGATTCTTTGGGAATCGTTTGCTCCGGCAACCTCCACAATCCTGTGACCAAACGGGGGGGGGGTGTTCTGAAATATATTACAAATTGACCGAAATCAACGAAAACCCATTTCGTTGTTTTAGGCCGGGGTTCCCTTGCCAGCATCAACAATTGTTGGGCATGTAGGCCTATAAATCAAATTTCGACAAAAATACTAATTTTAAATTTTCTTTTGCATATTGGTTCCACTTTTGCACAGCCAGTCTAGCGGATGTGAGCTTGCTACATCAAAAGAATAAAGAATCCTTAAATGCAGGTGACGTCGCAAGCCTAAATTGTTTCTGTGAACCATATGAAAGGGAAGCCCCTAATTTCCGAAATTGAAAGATCATTGTTTCTTGCAACAATTAAAATAAATACAATTTACATTTTGAGAAATTAATACCCTGGTTACCATTTCTACAAAGGCTTTTTGTTTTGGAGGTGAGTTTGCAAAACATTATCTAGAAACAATCGCAACTGTTGAATAATTGCACCTTATTTTTGCAATTCAAGGGCTTCTGGAAGTGCGCCACCAGCGATCAACGTTCTGGTTCCACAGAGTTATAGTTGCCGTTGTTTTTTGGGGTTTTTTTTATACGTTCTCTTCCACGCTTTGTTCTTTAGAAAGTAAAACGTCTTATTTCTCCGTTTCCACAGTTGCATATTGTGCTGTATTTTATAGACGTATGAAATGATTTTACGAAATCAAACTAAGTTGGCTTTATTCTTACAGATGCAAGGTCTCCTGTCAAGGATTCGGTTAGTGTATTTTCGTTAAGAATAGGCAATGCCTATCGCATCGATCGTCTCGACAAAAGGTCAGCCGTCATTACATTACTGCAGCAGGTCTGGAGCGTGCGATCCAGCGAGGCGCTGACCTTTCATTATTGTATCTACAGAGGGGGTACTTGATGAAACACAAGCATTCCGGTGTGACAACAATGGGATCCGAGATTTCCTCTAAAGTTAGTCTTTGAATTAATGTTTCTCTTCGAGATAAAAATAAACTTGTATCGATTTGTAACACACCACGAAAGGGTCTTAGTGTTAAGGCACTCTGAAAATGTTCTACAGTAAATTTTGTTTGCTTTAACATTTGCTACGTAGATAATTTCCCCGGCGAGGAGTAGGCGGAAATGGAACTCCTGCCAGCCCCGTTTCTGTTTCAATCCGTTTTCCAGTGGTTATCAGAAAAAAAGGCCAACTTTGTTTCCCTTCAAAAAGTTATTCAGGGGACTTTTCAATTCGCTGCGTTTAAAATCTTGCTTCAATTCTACTGTCGCACAACTCGTTCAAATCCCTCTGAACCTTTAATGCACTGTAAAGGTTACAAGATACGTGTCCCTTCACCAATGCTATTGACTGATTTCATTTTCTTATTTGAAACACCGAAAAATCCGTCTTTGTAAATAATGAACCGGAAGTTAGGTATAACTACAAAAATGCGCATGACTTGGCCCACTCCCAAAGATCTATAGATTTAAAATTCATAAAAATAAAAAGTGCTAAATGAAAAATATCTTCACCATTTTTTATTTCTAGTCCGTTGTCAGTCCTTGCCAGATTGTGGGCCGTCACAAGACAATTTTTCACTGAAGAGGAGTTTTTTGTAATAATGTTGGATGTCTACAATACACATTATTTAGAAGAAACACCAACTGACAGGGCAAAGTTAGTAAACGGTCTATAGACAATTCCGATGCCCACTGTAACGCTATCACGGGTCACAAGCTATGGCCTCGGCCGATGGTGGTTGACATTATAAAACTTTTGCACTGAGCTCTGACCCATTACTTGGATACAGTCGCTCCGCGCAAGACTTAGCACATTTTTTGCCAACATTTTTTGAAGGGTAAATCTTAAAGGTCGAGTAAAATGCAGCCATAATAAACTCAACAATTTTTTAATTTATTAATTATTTATTAATTTTTGCTCCTACATTGACGTTTATCATAACACTGTGTGCTCAGTTTTGTTCAAGAGATCGCAAAAAATCCACAAAGTTCTCTATCTCTCGGAAAATACTGAGCCCAAAGTGCTATGAATACATGTCAGTTTAAGGGCAACAACCCATAACTGAAACTTAACCTCTCCCTGACGACACATCCTTGGAAATCAAATAAGTGTTGGTATTAACCCTTAATATTGGAGAGGTAGCAGGCCCTGTGAACCAAACGGGAATACATTGTGAGAGCACGTAGTTACAACTGGTACAAATGGAGGCATCGTTGGCGGTTAACCATTGGACAGTTCTGCACACCGCCATCTAGCGGTTCGCCCAGTTTTTTTCCTTATAAAGGCTTTTTGCGCACGACTAGCAGTCCATGAGCTTGTCGTTAGATAGTCGTGTTTCTGAACTTCAGTCGAAAAACATCAGTGTGATTATACCGAGTTTCGACTGAACTGGATAGGCAACCAAGGTAATCAACGCTCCAGCGCAAATGTTTAGGTGCACAGTGTGGATCATGTAGGAAACTTACTCAATGAGCCTTTTGCGGGTTAAATTTGAATAAAAATCTGTATACTGAGTTATCTGATTGCACATTATACATGACAATTTGAATTCCCCAGACTTAAAACACTGTTGCTATTATACCTCGTGATTCAGGGCAAGCTTAGCGACCACCATCTCTGGAATGGACTGTTCTGTTGCGCCCTTGTTTAATCCACTGAAAACAGCGTATCGGTGCAAGGAGTCTCTTATGTCACTGAGCAAAAGAATGCTCCTAATCACGAGGTATAGCAACAGTGTTTTTAGTATGGACAATTAGAATTGTTATGTTAATTTATGCAGATTTAAAACTTAGTGTGCCAGATTTTATTCAAGTTTAACTCGCAAAAGGCTTATTACCGACTTGGCAAAAAGTCAGGTACTTAAAGGCCTGTTTGTACCTGCAGACGAATGCCTAAGGAAGCAAATTTGATGTCACCAAAAAAGAATCCAGTGAATTTCCGCCCAAGTTAAAATGTGTTCAGCTTTTTAGGAATCTGCATCCAAGTCTGTTACCTAGAGCTAGGTCTAGGTCTTCACTCCATTGGAAATATGGCAAGACGTGCATACAATAGACCTAGCCGTAGGTTTAGGAGCCCGTTTCGAACATAGCCGTTATCAATTAAATAAATATATTGACAAAGTGGTACTTCAGCTGGACGCTGACGTTTCATACGTTTTATCAGCTGGGTGATGGACTATTTCGTTCATAGTGGAATCAACATGGCTTCTAATGTTAAATTGTCGCAACTCTCTCTATAGATAGTTCTTGATAGAGTATCAGCGATGAGTTCAAGCGACAAACTTCAGTCTACCCCTCTTTTCCATGGTAACCTGAACACTCTTTACACCCAGGGTACCAAGCAAAATCGGCCAGTAGTTCCGAAATGGTGGTTGCTTGAACTCGCTCCAATCTGCCTCCATCCCAGCGTGGACCTCTTTCCTTCGTCTTTGTCTTTCATCGCAGACTGGAGTCTGTTGACAACTATTACGGAGCATTGCTAGTCAGCCACAGCGCACGCGCTGTAGCTAGTCCAGACATTTTATAAGACGCCCGTGCAACGGAGTAGAACGCGCGTTTATCACGGACATGTACAAAAAAAACCATGGACTTGCAACGCCTTTGTATGAAATAGAAGCCAACCAGCGGCCATTTTACCGAGCCCAATACAAATGCGCGGGTTGGCTCGCTGCTATTGACGCCAGGGAGAGCAATTAAAAAATTAAAAAGAATGGCTTATCACTTTCTGCTACACCTGTTAAGACATGGCAAAAATTGAACCTAAGTTTTGACTCGATCAAACTTATCTGCAGCTACTGCTTCATGACGTCAAAAAATGCTTCTCTTCTGCTTTTGGTCGATGTAGGAATCAGCCTTCAAGGCCAATTCTAGACGCCGTGCCTCTGCCGTGTCGAACTTAATTCAGATGAGTGTGGCAATAGCCCGGCAATAGCGCCGCAGTTCCGCCAAACGCCGAACTGAAAATGAGCCGTGTCTTGCCACTTCCATTGGGAACGACGATAGCGCAGCATATACCAGCATATATGGCTGCAGAAACATTAACTATTCTTGGTTTGGAATTCCATTACTGCCGTTTACTACGGCGCATCGTCATATCGTTGCATCGTCGCATCGTCGCTTTACCATTATCAAGAGCTTTTTTTCAGCAGTATTTTTCTCACTTTATTTCTCACACTCATTTCTCACACTCATTTCTCACAGTTTTTCACTTTTTAGAAAGAGTTAGCTCACTAGGCCTGCTGTTCTTCCTATCCCCAAGTTCTGAAGATGCTTAAGGTGCATATCCAACCAACTCAACAGCGGGGTGCCTCCTTTATTCCTGAAAACTGTGCATTCGTTTTGACTTGTCCATGGTACCCGACCATTACAGTGTACAATGTGATTACGTGGAAATTCAATAATGTAGGGACAAAAAGAGTTCTAGTGTCCCAGTTACTCGGACCATACTCTGTGCTTCGACTGTGTCTCGCCGGAAGTACAATAAATCATTACACAATACTCGTTTTCAATTTCTTTTTCCGGGTAGATTAAAATCCCCTCTTCCAAACTAAACGACAGTTCAAAGGGGCGCCTCTTTCAAATTGTTCGCCCTCTAAGACACTACATGGATAGGCTTAGTGCCAAAATGCGACGATGCGCCACTGTAAATGGCAGTAATCAGAATGTGTGGGTCAGTCAGGGAGAACCATTTTGTGACAAATCGCGGTACATATTAAACACCAAGATTATTTTTGTCAGCAAAACAATTGGTCTCCAATTACCAAGAACTCCGGAAAGAAGGCTATTTGCAAAACAATCAGAAGTGTGATAAACCTACTCTCCCATGAACTGATAGCATATCCACCACCTACAGTTTCTGTAACAAAGGAAAAGCTGTTTAAATTTTTACCATATCGAAATCAAGTTTAACGATGTTTCTGGGTCTACATAGAACCCCAGAGGCGAGTAGCAGACAGAGAAGCGCGCACGTCACCATCGTGCTTAAAGGTCCGCGCACTCGAATTGAATCAACCATCAGAGAATTGAGCAACCGTCAAAGGGAAACGTTGTTGTCTGCGCACCAAACTGCATTCTGAACTATCAAAGAGAAAATTGGGTGTTTATGGCCGTTTAATATTAATGTTGAAACTGTAATTACCGGTAGGCTTCATTTCAAACATTAAATATGCAGCCAGGGGGATGACTTTATAATTATTTTCATTGCATGGAAAGATTACTTACGCTGCGACTAGAATTTTGTCGAACTGCAAAGCCTTTACAGACTTCAATGCACTAGCTGGTATCTTTTTCCATTTGTTTCATATCTTTTCCATTTGTTTCGTTTTGTTTCTCATAGAATAAAACAGCGACAAACAATGAGCTCATTTACAGTCCTAAGTATGTCACTGAAAGCCTTTGAACGGTAATTTTAAAGTCATTCAAAGTCCTTTCATGGCATGTACCAGCATTATACAAATTTGCAGATGCAAGGTTATCTTATCTGCATAATATGATTGGCCCGCTGGTTGCAACATTTGAAGAAACCCTGCATATTACAGTGCCGAAAATATAAATACTATTATTGCTTCTGCTGTCCCTTTTAATTGGCTGCTTTATACAAATTCCTCTTTTCCTATACAACCCCTAATCGTCACAATCAAAGTGATGAATAGCTCAAGAGGAAGAAGGATTTTCCGGAAACTTTTTCCACACAGTTCCCGGCTCACGTTTCGTTTCATCTGCAGCAATATCGATCACTTGCCCTTTTATCACTTCGCCCATTTCCTCAGTCAAAGAAGACCAGAGCTCCCCGCTGTGCTTTGTTGTTCTTAAAATCTGAGTTGTCAAAACGAGAAAAAGCAGAGGTTTACATGTATGTACACGTTCATCATTTAAAGAGATTCTAGAGGATAGTTATTATAATGCTTATAACTACAACTATATTTCCCACCATCAACAATGAAACATTAATTGTGTAAAGCCAGAAGGCACACACAAATATTTCAGGTCTTATTTCATTGCCTGAGCTTTATCCCCTTCGTCCAAAGCAAACACATTAATTAATAAACCCAAAATGATACTACTTGGAGAAAAAAAATTGTCAAAAGTCCTGTAACATTTTCGACGTAAATAGAGGACTTCATGCACACGGTAAAGTTTACGTAAAGCACAGAACAGCAGAACAGAGCAAAAGAGTCATTTCTGGACTTTCCGGATACCACTTTGGACAATGTATCATAGCCCTAAGTGGCATTTTCCCATGCAGTACACAACATCTGTACATTTCATGTACCAATAAACACACAGAGCACGCTCAAATATGGAAACCACGAGTTACTCATACATTATATTTCCAAAAAATATCTCAGTACTCTGAGTTTTTACATACGGAGTCGTTTGAGGAGACTTCTTGAGATGTCACTGTACACATACCAACCGTAAACATTAGGTATGAATACCCTACGAGTTAGAAAATATTTCTTCCCTATAATCTGTATACTTATTTCTCTACCAGTTTAAATACAAACATGCCAAATAAACCCTGGAACTGCTTAATTTTGGTTCACAACATGCAATACATTGCGATCATCCTCGCCCTCCTTCACAACAAACTACCCGAGCTTAAGATGTTACAGGTAGTAGTGACACCTCACTGGCAGGTGACTGTTCCCTCTACATGTTGCTATGTGTTTTTTTTTCCTTTTTTCCATGTCAATTCCTTTATAACACTTTGATCAAAAAAATGAAATGGTAAAAGCGCCTCGGAACATGTAACTGAATTCAGGCAAGGAATCTTAATGCTGGACGTGTGCTGCGTATGTATATTTTCTGTCTTTGGACTGCCATTGACAAAGATTTATCTATGGGCATTGTATGCTTGTTTATGCTGATAACAATATGCACATTCATGACCAAAAGAGTGACATCATTTGAGGCAGAGGTACGGTGTCCGTGTTTATAGTTTGTGGAGCATCACAAGTTGTGATAAATTCTCTGTACTGAGAGCCGCTCAATTAAAACTCTGCCAAAAGTTTTTTCAGTTGAACTCAAATGCGGTCAGCTTTTAACCAGAAGCCAGCCTTGAATTTAACCACTCCAAAATTCTTCAAAATACGATTTCGAAGGATATGCAGGGACTTATATCGGTACATCACAGCCGGGGGGGGGTTCAAAATCGAATGCGGCTTTGGGCTCATTCAACATGATAATAGGGAGAAAAAACCAAATTCTATTTATTTGATAAACAAATTTACCGATTACTTTCTTTCCTACTCACCTATGAATGAAGTACATGTATTCTTACTTTTAAAGCATTTGGCGAATTTTTGAAGTGTCTGTCCACCAGGAGGCTTAATTAACACACATCTTTCAATAACCCATTTGCAAGTTAAATTTGAATAAAATCTGGTACACTGAGTTATTTAAAATCACGTGAACATAACAACGTGAATTCTCTATACTAAAATCACTGTTTCTATACCTCGTGATTCGGATCAAGCTTGTGCTTAGTTACATAAGAGACGCCTTGCACTGTTCTCAATGGATAAGAACGGCACAAAGGAACCAGTCTATTCCAGAGATGGTGGTCGCTATGCAAAAGCTTGCCCCGAATCACAAGGTATAGCAACGGTGTCTTCAGTCGGGGGAATTCAAATTGTTACGTTTATGTGCAATCAGATAATTCAGTGTCAGTACCAGATTTTATTTAAATGTAACTCACAAGTGGCTTATTTAGGCAATGGAAAATGACAAATCAGGCTTGGTGGTACTCCAAATTAGCCAATTTGTAGAAAACTTAGAAAGTTTGTCATCACTTATGAATCTCTTGAAAAGACACAAGAACACGTTGCCAACGTGTACATGCAGGTTGCGAATGTTAAAATTTCGGTTTGTCAGTATTTCATATAAGTCCAAAGAATTTCAGCAAATTTCAAAAAAACCTGTAAGGCATACCAACAAAATTTGGTTTGACACGGCATGACCGTTTTGCTATTGTAAAAGCTATTTGGCGCCTTTTTGGTAATGCAAATTTCCACATTCATGCGCAAAACTATGTCATATCAGGAAAAAACCTCAATGTTGCATTGATCTGTGCACAAAACCTAATGGAATTTCTTACATTACTTTTGCTGCCCTAAAGTTTCATTTCACTGGTGATTAATTATTCTGTAAGTACACATGTTTGTGGCAATAAGCTGATTACCAACTCTTTCTCAGAAATGTTTTTGATGAGCAAATTTGTGGTTCGAAATTTACATGAGAACATAGAAACTAAACAGTGGCAACAGCGCCCTCAATTGTCCAGAAAGGCCTGGATAATTTTAGGTGCTTAAGAAAACACTTCCAGTATGTCTAACCCCCCAAGAAGGCATAACAAGGTCGATTGTTCGTATGCTGCATCAACTTCATCCTCAGGGATTACTTAATTTTTGAGTTTCATTTCTAAATCCTGGATGTGAAACCTTCTTAGATTTTTAACAATTTTCAATTCGATAAAAAACATCATGTTGCCAAATCCATCATGCTACGCTGGGAAAAACTGCAAAATGAGCGCTGAGTAAAAGCATAGCCACACATCGGAACAGTTCTTCCCATGACCTTACGTACCTACTTTTGTGTGGTTATACATGTACTATTAATTTAAACTATGTTAAACTATATAGTAAATTTATGTACTATAAATTGTTAGCCTTGAGGGTGCTCTCCTCGACAACCTGGGAACGAGGTGGACACCACTTTATTTTGTTGCCTGTGCCATGCGTCGTGACACGTTAGTTTATCAAGCTGTGAATAATGGCCCCTCTTCCGGGCATTACAAGTCTTTGTGCCCCGTCGTTTACACCTGGTCGCTTTGGAGGTCGTAAGTTTTCTCTTTTTGAACTTTTTCTTTTGTTGTGTGAAAATATTGGAATCAATCTACGTTGGTTTCGTGTGGAATCTGGCTTCAAACATTCTGACCATCCGTCAAAGCCGCCTTTTTGTTCGTAACGGCCTTGTGGTGCCATGAATGAATTTTGCACACCCACTGCACTGGCAAAATTTTACCAACTGGGTAAAAAGGTTGGTTATAAAAAAGAATATCGAGGTTAAACTAACCATGTACTAAATTGATATGCACGAATGCGTGACGCCAACTCACTTCAGTGCTCTTGATTATGTCACTCATATTGAACAATAAATGTGGTACATCTTCCTTATAATATGGATGTTTTCGTTTGTATCTCAAATCGAGTGGACCAACGACAAAAAAGATATTCACGAGATTGTCTGGAAACGCCTTCATAAATGGCAGAAAACCCAAATTTCAGTCAAAGAGTTTCTCACAAGTTTTTTATACAGAAATTCGGTCAGACAGATCGACGTTGGGGCTCAAAGCCTTCAATGATTGCACATATTCATTTCAAAGAGATATTAACATTTCCCAACTGTGACAAGCTAGCAGGGATTTCTTTGTGAATATTTCAACTTCTGGCGATGTACCGACCGACGATGTTCTGATGAGCCGACGTTGTAGTATTTCAGCAATGATCGCGTTATACGAAAACACATTCAACACATTTTCAGAAAACGAAGTATATATTTCCAAGTTTGTTTTTACGAATATATTTTGTATTTGGGGCAGCCTGATCTAAATCTACTGTTATTTCTGTTATCAATATTCTACTTGTCGAATGGGAAGGCGAATCAAAAATGTTTACAAAAATGTCTGTTATCGATGTTGTTGAAGAGTTAGTCCCAATGAAAGCAGCAGTAGCTGCGCAATACGTCATCCTGTCATCGCCGGCTCCCCCTCCAAAAAAGGCGCTGTGCCATTTATTTCTGACACTGAGTGGATTGCATCGCATTTAATTTCGTTTGGGTTTTTTCGGATCTTCGGACTCTCTTGAATTGCTAACTGCTCCCAGAATTTAATGACAGGGTGGTAGATTTTCAGTTTGGTTGCAATTTCTCAGCAGCAATTTCTTTGATGCATGACTTGGATAATAATTCCTTGGTTTTAATGCGTACTGAATGATGCCTAACAGTTTTCTTACCAAAAAATCCTGTTTGGGGATTGAGGTCATATCCCAAATCAGGGATTTCGATCGACCCTGGCTGTCACCGTACCAAGGAAACAAACTGTGATCACGGTGATTAGGATCGCTGAATGAGAGGGGCGCATGAAGGAATTGGTCTTTAATTATCAGTGTAAACTTCTGTTAGTTGTTGTGGTTGTTGTTGATGTTGTTCCGGTTGTTATTGAGTATGCTTTGTACTCTAGAGAGTACTAATTGCGACCCACCCTGTGAAAATGAGTCTTAAGTCGCCAGAGCTACTTTGGAGTAAAAAGACCTTTAGCATAGTTTTAAGCTCTGTACATCAAAAGGAACCCACAGCATTTTTCACCATGGAGGGTCCACTTTCATCATGATGCCAAACTGAGTGATCCATCAAACAAAAACTCAATTTGCTCTTTCCATTACAAATGAAAACTGAAAAAGTGGCTTTGGTGACTAAAGACTCATTTTCACAGAGTGGGTCACAATTGACCCTGATTTTATACATTAAACGTAAAATGTCTTATTTCCCCGTTTCCACAATCTCATATTCTGCTGTATATTTCATAGAAGCATTAAGAATTAAGCAGACTGCAAAGTGATCTTAAGCAAATTTTGTTTGCTTCAACATTTGCAAGATAGATATCTCCCCCTGCGAGGCGAAGCGCGGAGAAGACAGAAATAAAACCACTGCCAGCCCCGTTTAAGTGACAGTCCGTGTTCCAGTGGTTATGAGCTAAATGGCCAATCTTTCTTTCCCTTCAAAAAGATAAAGAAAGGTATTTTTCGATTCATCGGGTTTAATTCCTTGTTTTCCGTGTTAACACAACTCGTTCAATCGCCTTTACGCCTTTTATACATTTTAAAACTTGCAACATACGTGTCCCACAACCAATACTATTGAACGATTTTATTGTCTTATATAAAACACTAACCGTCTTTTTAAATAA
Source organism: Acanthaster planci (assembly GCF_001949145.1). Next base: position 211,987 of record NW_019091610.1, on the reverse strand, counting down.
TAAATCATGTTAGGTATAACCACAATAATGCGCATGACTTGGCCCAGTTCCAGAGATCTACAGATTTACAAATCGTTAAAAATAAGTGTTACATGAATAATACCTTTACCATTTTATTTACACTTTCTAGTCCGTCGTCAGTCCTTGCCAGGTTGTTTGCCGTCACAAGACATTTTCCACTGCCGAAGAGCTATATTTAATGCTGTTCAATGTCAATGATGCACATTATTAGGAAGAAATGCCAACTGGCAGGGGATTGTTATAGTCCATAATCTGCAGACGTTACTGGTAACCATGGTCACTTACGGTGGCCTCCGTCTATCATGCCAATTATAAATAATGACTTTTTGACGGAGTCCCTGCTATACGATTCAGTCGTTCCGCACAAGACCCAACACATATCCAACACTAATTTTTAAAGAGGCAACCTGGACGGTCAAGTAAAACGCCGCCGGAATTCGTATTACATCCCTCACCACTTGGTAAAACGTCGGATTCGATTCAGCTACCTTCTCATGATGCTTGGTCCCTTGTTTTTAGGGGGTTGCAACTGAATGCTGAGCCTCTTTGCCACTAATAAACTCAATCGAAGGGGGTTCTTCGAGAAGGTTCGTAAATAGCACTGGCGCCAAACGCTATTTTGCACAAGTCATAAGAACAGAGACGTGGGCTTATCATTCCGAGTGCTTCATTAGTAACTATTTGTAGTAATCGTGTTCGACTTGGTCGCGTATAACTTGTGAAGTTCTCATTAATCTTCGACAGCGCCCTCGACCGGCAACTAGGTGGAGGCCGAGGTTCCGAGTCATGGTCCCAGGTGTATTCATAACACCGTGTGCTCAGTCTGTGAGATCGCGAAAAAGTCCACGGTGTTCGCCAGCTCTAGGAAAAAAAACTGAATGCACGTCAATAGAAGGACAAAAACCCATAACTAAAAATTAAGTTCTCCCTGACGCTAGTATATCTTTGGGAAACAAATTAAATGATGTGGTATCAACCCTTAGGCCTACTAATGAGGAAGTAGCAGGCCCTATGAGCCAAAACGGGACGATATTTTGAGAGCACATTGTACAACTGGTACTCTAGAGAAGACGTTGGCGTTTTACCCGTTAGACAACAATGAACGCAGTTATGCACACCATCTATCCATCGGTTTTGCCCATTCTTTTCCATACCGAGGCTTGGCGCGCACGGCTAGCAGTCCTTGCATTTATCTGTCTTTACTTCAAATGGACTTGATGACAAGTTGTTTGATCGTGGTGTATTTGAACTTCAGTCGAAAACCGTCCGCGCTACTATAGCGGGCGTATAACATTATTGACTGAGTTTAGACTGAATTGGATGGTCAACCATCCCCAAGTTGATGACTATAGGCAACCAACGTTCCAGAGCAAACGTGTTGCCATACAGTGTGGGGCGCGTGGGAAACTTAATCAATTACCGACTTGGCAACAAGTCTATGGTTCAGGTACCTAAAGGCCGGTTCGTGCTTCATGCAAATGCCTAAACGAAGCGAGTTTGACGTCACGACAAATTCCAGCGAAATTTTGCGTGAGTTGAAATGCGTTCAACTTTACGAATTCGTAATACGAATATTTGATGTGACGTCACAAATTCACGTACGTGTTTGCTTTCGCACCAAGTATGAACCGGCCTTGAGGCTGCATCCAAATCTGTTGTCTAGAGCTAAGTCCAGGTCTTCTCTCCATTAGCAATACGGGAGACGTGCTGACAAAAGACGTAGCCATAGCACTGCAAGCCCACTGTGGACACGACCTAAGCCCTATGTAGAAAGAGTGCAGGCCGCACAAAGTCGGTAAATGGCGATAGGTGGCGATAAGTTACACTTATCAATCGAATTCATTGTAGTTCAGCGGGACGGAAAAGATAGAACTGTTTCATCAGCTGAATAATGGACTGTTTCGTGCACAAACACCAGTGGAACGAACATGGCTTCCAAGCCATAATTGTCGCAACTCTTTATATAGACGGCTCTCGATGGAGTACCAGCGATCAGTTCAAGCGACGACCATTGAGGAGCCTTTCCAAATGCGCTCCAACACCTGCGCTAAGCGGTGCGTATCCGTCAAGATCGCTCCCGGGGATGTTGACGACCAAACGCAAGGCACACGTGTGTTATGTTAGTTAGATTAGATTAGGAGTAGATTTGGGTGTCTGTGAAAGTGAAACACATGAACGCATCGTGTACGTAGCGCACCCAAAGAATTATGAAAAGGCGCCTTAAGTCTACCACATTTTTTCCACTGTAACATGACCACTTAATATACCAAGAGTATCAAAGCAAAATCGGCCGGTGGTTCCTAAATGACGGTCGCTTGAACTCGCTCCAGTCTGCCTCCATCCCAGTGTTTTGTTCTAATGCGGGATGCAGTAAAGTATCTGCCGGCCTTGCCTCCCCTTGTGACCAACGTTACCCTCCAAGGTGACAAGCATGAGGGGTGTGACACACTCCTGGGGGACGGTGATCCCGCTCCTGTACACGTCATTGTCAAAGCAAATGTCCCCTTTCCAGTCATATCCACCCTTGAGAATGCCAGGATGGGCCAACATTTCGGCACACCAACGGAACGGTTCATCGACATCGGCTAGGGATAGAAACATTCAACGTTTTCATTGGTGGGCCTAAATCTGAACTGATTTCCTCCAATAAAATTTGATTTATCAATATAAATGTCCTAAGATAAATCTCTGAGCAGAATACACTTAATTATGTGAAAGCATTATTTCTTTGTTAACGCAAGCATTTGGAAATCTGCTGATTATGCACTTGTTTGGTAACCGTTGCTAAATTAGGTTTTGGAGCATAAGAGATTTTAACAAAGTATTTTGATCTTGTCTTTCGTTTCGTAAATCTTACCTTGGTCGAAAATAAATCTCCAGTCGTTATCGGCGCCCTCGGAAGTGAATTCTACATCGTACGGTTGGAGTGTATTTTCAAAGGTATCTGCAGAAGGGTAACATCGAGTGAAAAAGTAAAGTTATTAAAAAAAAACAAACAGAAGATTAACTCTTTCCCTAGGAAGTTTTTCCTTTGTTGAAAATGGTTAAATCAGAGGTGTTCGGTGCAGAAATGGAGGCGAAAAGAAAAATTAATAAATTAATATTTACAGCTAAAATTTTCAGGAAGTGTCTTTTTTTATTATTATTATTTTTTGGCGGGGATAGGGGACCCGATTGGTTGCCAAAACACGCGCGTCTCAATTGAAGGGCCGCCTCAGTGTGGATATAACACGTGTGTTTTTCCACCCTTTTGATGCCATTTGTATGCGTAGGCCTATACGCCCTATATAACAAGCTGATTTCTGTTCAGAGATAAGATTAGATTACTAAAAACAACGAACATAGGTTTCAATTCGATCAAAGGTATCTGCCATTTCTCCATGACTTCAATGTGAATAAATTGTGTGGACACTTACAGAGAACAGCTGAATTGGCGAATTCGGCGAGAGCGCATGAGACGCATTCATGGTCACCGCACGTCACATTCACTACAGAAAATCCCTGCAACGTCGAGCCCAAAATTAATGCAGTGAATATGGGCGTTTCATTATAGTGCGCCTCCAAGAGTTTGCAACGCATCAGCCAATCACGATGGGCGAAATCTGTCTACCCAATGCGTGTTTGGAAAGGGTCGACAAATTTTACACGTTGTGATTGGCCAACGCGTTGCAAACTCTTGGACGTGTACCATTGTGAATCGCCTGTGTTGTATTTCTGTAGAGGTTTTCCAAACCATGTCCATATGGAATATCAGCTGGTTTTTATAATGCTAAACCCTGCCACCCTTTTGGCTATAACCTTGGGATGGCAAACTGTGGGTAGCCGCTATAGCAAAACAAAACAATTCCGAGAGATTTCAAGCTGTGTACAGCGCTTTTTAAGAATTCTGAATGCACTGTACAAACCAACAGAACTGTTCAAACACTACCTCTTAAAAACTGCGTGAATAGATACACGTGACGTTTCTGTTCAAAACTATTTACCAACCATGGTTGATTTTATAAAATCCAGAGCCCCTTCATATAATATGTCACAACGCTAAATATTCATTTGAACTGGCGTTCACAAGTAAGCACTCCTGGAGATCGATGGAACTGGTTGTGTCCATCAGTGGGGTGTGTGCGTCACCGGTAGCCTACAGGGTGAAGTTGCAACTTTGTGACGAACCAGGGTACATTTTGAACACCAAGATTTATTTTTGCCAGGGAAGAATTGGTTTCCAAATATTAAACTAGTAACTTAGCGGAAAGAAAGCTCTGTAAGTAATCGTTCTCAGTTTTTACCACATTGGCGTCAAGTCTGGCGATGTCTCTACACCGACACAGAACCCCACAGGTGAGTAGCACACACACAAGCGCGTACTTCAGCATCGCGCTTTAAGGTCCGTGCATTCGAATCGAAGTAACCATCAGAGAAGGAGCCGTCAAAGGGAAACGCTGTTGTCTGCGCACCAAACTACATTCTGAACAATCAGAAGCAAAATCGTATTTATAGACGTTACTGTAAAAAGTACCCCGTCAGTATTTCCATATTTGCATATCTTACCGAGCAGTCACGAGTACTGGGGTCAGTTTATGACCGTTTAATATTCATGATGAGGCTGTATTTATGCAACCAGCCGGAAACACCATTATAATTTTATCGCTTTGGGAGCCTACTGAAGGCCGGTTCATAATTCAGGCAAATATGAAAGCGAAGGGAAGTTGACGTCGCGAAAGATTTGCAGCAATATTTTGCTCAAATTGGTATGTGTTCAACTTTCACACCGCGAATATTTTGATCGGATGTCACAAATTCGCATTTCGGCTCGCTTTCGCGCCAAGTATGAACTACCTTTAACACGGCACCATTTGGTCTCTTTTTTTCATAATTTCTTGGTTTTGCGTAGCGGGCATTTCGAGGCATTTAAGAGCATCTGTGGTTTCGATCGTTTCGATCCCAGCAGAATCTTTCTCAAAGGCAAAGGCTTTTTGCCTTTGAGAAAGGTTCTGCGAGGGTCGAAACGTCAGGCCCTCCATGTTTTGAGATTTGTATTTTAGGTTATATTGTAGTCAGCAACCAGTTTGCAGCAGTTTTGTATTAGAGACGTTGTTTGGGCCGGAAGTGTCGGTTTCAAGTGTGTTTATGCTCCATAAATACGCAACATGCAAGGCCTAAGCTACAGAGGTTTATGTCTTGATTGGTTCGATAATGGAATGCCGTATTAACCCCTTCGTGTTCTTCTGTTTCTACGGTTCGTTATCTACATTGAAAACTTGTCACTATATCAAAACACGGCCGTTGAACAAAACTGTTGACTCTTGCATTTTTAGCTGGCAGGAAGAAATATGTTCTGCACTTATTTAAATCCCCCACAACTTCCCCTGGATTTGGTCCTAAAGCCGCCTTACTAGTTTGCAAACTGTGAGTGCTTCCTTTCAGACACGCCTTGTCTTTAAGCGTCTGGCGGCACGCTCCAGTGGGACCTTAACTATACGGTATAAACTCTCGATAATTCAAAGTCTGTTAACTCGAAACTCCTCTTACCTTGAAGACATTCTTCATTCCAGCCAAAATAATGTATGGGCTTTTACATGTAAGTACAAAAATACCTCCATATTAACTCGAAATGCCCACACCATTACATCCGCTTAACTATAAGCTTTTTAAATTAAGGGTTGGTCCAAAAAGACCGCCGCCGAATTACTGACAATGAGTGGAAGAAGAACGCTACCAACAAAATGAACAATCCCGACCTATTTGGCACTTCCAGCCGATTATGGGGTGCTTCTGCGCGAGGCGGTATCCTCCACTACAACATTTCCCTCGAGGAGGCACATATTCTCGACTGGACAGAGGCAATCAGTAAATAGGGGGGTTGAGTGCCACGCCTGTGATCAAAGATGTAACCAACGACATCGCTCGAACCCACGAACCTGTACCATTACAAACCCTAATCACTATGGCCTCAGTTCTGTCGATGTCACGACCTCCAGATTGCTTAAGGTATACATTGTTACGAAAGCATCCGGAACTTGAGACCAAACATATGGCTCATCAATAATTCAGAAGACGTTATGTAATGAGAAAAATAGCCTTGAAACAAGGAATACATACACTTCCAAGGCATGTATGTAGGCCCCTATTGCATGATACAGATTTACTAAAAGGCAAGTAAAGAAGTTCGATGGGTCTTATCCGTATCATTACCTTGTCTCTATCGTTGGCCCGGGGTTGCAACACTAAAACAAAAACAAACGTATCCCCAACCCCCCCCCATGTTGATTACAGTGCAAAGTAAACCTCTGCCAAGAATATCAATACAAATAAACGTACTCTTTCTTGCGACTGAAGTCCTTTTTAATTGGCCGATTAACACAAGCCTCTGCTTAGTTTTTTTTTAATTCTAGTTGACTCAATCCAACGACGAGCTTACGAGGATTTTTCGGTAACTTTGCCCACTATGAGTATGAGCCCCGAGCGCGTCCAAGAGAGGGCGCAAGTTTCTTAGCAACGGAGACTCCTTTGGAAGGATCTGCACTTTGGCGATTCACCGGCGGCTATGAAATGCGTGCGATGCAACCTCGTTGCTAAAGACAAAAATGAACGATCCCGACCAACATAGTCCTTTTCCAACTCACGAGGCGGTGCTTCTACTCAAGGCAGATAGAGCTCCCATATCTGTCACTTGCCCTTTTATCACTTTGCGAAGGACTCCCCGCTGTGCTTTCGTTGTGGTCAAAACGCAGTCGTCAAAACGATAAACGACAGAGATCTACATACACGTTCACCATTGAATGAGATTCTACAAGACATTTATTACAATGCATATAACGTAATACAACTATTTTTTCAACTGTCAACTATGACACATTACGTAAAGCCAGAAGACATATACAAAAATTCGGTTATTTCACTGCATGAGCTATATCTCCTCCGTCAAAAGTAAACACAATAAACCCAAAATGATACGACTTAGTAAAAAAAAAATCGTCAGAAATCCTGTAACATTTTCGACGTAAATACACGTAGCGGACTTCATGCACACGGTACAGTTTACGTAAAGCACAGAACAGCAGAACAGAGCAAAAGAGTCATTTCTGGACTTTCCGAATACTACTAAGGACAATGTATCATGGCCCTAAGTGGCATTTTCCCATGCAGTACACAACATCTGTACATTTCATGTACCAATGAATACACAGAGCACGCTCATACATGGAAACCACGAGTTACTCATACATTATATTTCCAAAAAATATCTCAGTACTCTGAGTTTTTACATACGGAGTCGTCTAAGGAGACTTCTTGAAATGTTACTGTACACATACCAACCGTAGACATTAGGTATGAATACCCTGCGAGTTAGAAAATATTTCTTCCCTATAATCTGTACACTTATTTCTCTGCCAGTTTAAATACAAACATGCCAAATAAACCCTGGAACTGCTTACTTTTGGTTCGCAACATGCAATACATTGCGATCACCCTCGCCCTCCTTCACAAAAAACTACCCGAGCTTAAGATGTTACAGGTAGTAGTGACACCTCACTGGCAGGTGATTGTTCCCTCTACATGTTGCTATGTTGTTTTTCTTTTTTTCCCGTGTCCATTTCTTTATAAACACTTGGTCCATGAACAAACTGATTCAAGTGCCTATGGACATGTAAAAGAATTCAGGTCAAGGAATCTTCATGCTGGACATGTGTGTCCTGCGTATGTGTATTTTCTTGCTTTGGACTGCCAGGTATAAAGATCTATCTCTGGGTATTTTATGCTTTTTGATACTGATAACAATATGCATATTCATGAGCAAAAGAGTGACATCATCTGAGGCATACTAGTCAGTATTTACAGCTTGTGGAGCATATCAGGTTGTCAGAAATTGCTCCTGTGGTCAATTCTCTGTATGCAACAGCCGCTCAGTTGAAAATCTCTGGCAAAAGCGCTTCCAATTGAACTCAAATACGGTCAGCTTTTAACCAGAAGCCAGCCTTGAATTTTACCACTCCTAAATTCTTCCAACTCCTCTATGAGATCCTGAAGGATATATGCAGGGACTTACAATGGTGCATCACAGCCACTGCTGCATTCCATTATGCTTGATCTTCCTCAAAGGTTTAAGTACATATACAAAGAGATGGGTCAAACAGTGGTCCATGGGGGAATTTGCAAGATTTCTAGCAATGATGAGTAGGCAATGAAGGTTAATAATTGAGGTAAACTACGAAATGGTTGCTTGTGTCAAGCAGCTTGGCGCAAGTTGGGCTAGTCGTCTGGGCCGAAAGTGATTGCCTACAGAGCAACCAAGTCCTCTCGTTTGTTCAGGCTCAGAGTATTAGTAGCTCTAAACAAAAAGGTTCACAAACTTACTGGTCCACGCTGCAAATAACTGTCGAAAATCTACCATCTCCGAAAATCCCAGCTTTGACCTCTAACAAGCAGGCAAAAAGAGGCTTTTCAGATTTACATGTACCAACAGTGCACTGGTGATTCTGTGATATTAATTACAATTCATTCATCTGCCTACTAACTTTAAAGGACACATTACAAAATCAGAGCTACGGCCGTTTCTCGAAATTGCAGGTTCATCTCTGACCGCGGCTTCATGTTTGTTGTAGGCATAGAGCTACATAAATAAACCAGAATGCTAAATCTCATTTCCTATGTGAAGAAATTTTGATCACAGGATCAACGACATTTTGAAATCCTAGACGTGTCTGAAGAACATAACGAAATAAAACTGAACGAATTCAGAATGAAGTATTCAAAATGTAACGCAGGTTAGGATTAGGGTCATACACCCAGCAGGCTTCACTTTGCACCGCAAGCTAGTGCTCTAGTAAGTTACATGTATATGGTTTTCGACAATTACTATTGAATTTTGAAAGTGCACAAGCTGGAACAAACCTGAGATTTGAAAAACCACACAGTTGAGACGCGTTGAGGCTCCTAATCCAAAATGCTCTTTAGGGCACTACTTCAAGGTGCAGGATATCCGGGGTACCTGTCTCACAGGCTTAAAAGGAGGTGACTTTTCAACTCCTGCTGGGTCCTGGCAGTTTGTTTCACTTCGCACTGAAGCAGGACAGTTCACTGACACAATTTATCGACAGCCTTCCCTTACAAGTTTGGAATGCATAAGTTTCAGATGGTCTGGTGTCTGTTTCTACTGTAAAGAAGGGAAAAAAAAAATGAGACGGTGCTTTCCTCCCCCCGCGTTAATTTGAATATGGAGGCGGCTCCTCATCCGGTGTTGCAGGATCGGCCTGGCTGTTGGGCATCAACGATTCACAATACGGGGGTGGCGTGAACAGCTGTGGCAGAGGAGGGGGTGCTTGCCCGTCTGTGTCCACGTAAACAATGTTTGCTGGGGTGACCAAGTGGGCCTGGTCGCTGGTGAACTCACTGGGTATGGTGACAGAGTTGCCTGTGGATGGGGGGGGGGGGAATTGAAAGAAGGGTCAGGAACAGTGTTGAAATTCTCAGCATCAACAGACCATGAATGGTCACAAACAACGGCTATCCCCTTAACGGCCAAGTCACCCCTCCACACACACACACGTTATTCAGATGTTACTCCGCACGTTTTTCATAAGCAATTTTTTAAAAGCATTTGGCCAATTTTTTCAAGTGTCTGTCCACCAGAATAAGGGCTTAGAAGGTAACACACTTTTCAATTTAGGCTTTGGAAATCAGGCTTGGTGGTTGTGAGTGGCACTCCAAGAAATTTGCCAATCTGAAGAAAGCTCAGAAAGCTTGGCATTTTGCAGCACTTACAAATTCTTGAAAAAATACTCGAAAAACACTGCCTACATGAAGGTTACAGAAATTAAAATTTAGGTTTGGCAGTATCTCATAATAATTTCAGCAAATTCCTAGAAAATCAGTGAGGCAGACCAAACAAAAGTGTTTGGTTTGAAACAGAATCACCCTTTTGCAATTATAACAGCTATTTTGACACTCTTTTGGTTTAAATTGTGCTTATGAAAATTTCCATATTCATGACCTACAATGACCTGTGATGTCATATCCGGGAAGAAACCTCAATATTACAGAGATTTGTGCACAGAAACTGCTGGAATTTCATAAATACTGTACTATTCTAAATTTCCTTTCCTTGGTTGATTTATTGTTGTGTAAGTGCGGTAGTAAGCTATGACCAATCCTTTCTAAGAAGTGATTTCATTGAGCAAAATTGGGGTTTAAAATCTCCCCTTGAAAAGACAGAAACTTTCCTAGTTCCCACCATGGCAACAGCACCCTCAGATGTCCAGAAGGACTTCCATAAGCTTAAATGTTTCCAAAAGTGCATTTTTCAGTACACCTTCGCCCAAAATATCAAGTAGTCTTAGAAGAGATCAAAGATGCACACAAAAAATGTGTGCCTCTGAAAAACATTCCCTGCGTGGTCCCTTTCAATGAATAAAAGCTGGTCTACTCACTGCTGGTGCTTCTGACAACCAGGCGATGCTGACGGTAGCGCATGCGGCGGGCGATCATCACCGCGATGACCGTCACCTTGAAGAAGACCACCAGCACCACGGCCATGGTGATCCAGGTGTAGCTGCTGACCCCTTTGCTGCTGTCCTCGCCCCACAGGCCGTGGTGGGCGCTGGGGTTGTCAAAGTTGAAGTGGATGGGCGGCACCGTGGGCAAGTCCTCGTCCACATTGGGGCCCATGTCGTAGGGGTTGAGCTGACCTGAAAAGCTCTCACCTTCGATAGAAACACAATGATAGGGCCTACTAGTGATGTGCATTGTACATTATGAAGTTCACATGTCGGTATCCAACAGTACATTGGCACTGCACTATTATTACCCCCGTTCACAGGGCCATTGAGCAAATCTCAAAATCATCCGAGTTCCCTGGACAGAATGCACCTCAATACTGCCGTTTAAGGTTCAAATGGGTTATCAAAAATATGACAACCATCTGTACTTTCACAGGTGCCACCATAGGTTTATACTCTCAGGCAGAGCAAGGCAACTAAAGTGATGTGCACAAGGTTGCAACATGTAACCAACAACTGGATTCGAACCCCCAACCCTCTGAACTAGAGTTACAAACCCTGACCACAAGGCCACAAGAACCCTTCATGTACACGTTCAATAATGTACATTAAGGGAGCATGGCAGACTGGGCGGCCATTCAACCCGACGGCTGTTTCACAGGGAACCTGGCATTCCTATCGGAACGCTGCCTCAGAATGGACTATGCAGAAAGTGGACAGTACTCAGTTCCCACTGATGTGTGAACGTTCCGATGGAACACTAGTGTCCCAAACACTGAATGTGAACAGTACATGTACCAACTTTTGAGATGCTCCCTCACCAACAGACCAATTCTGGATTTGTACGAAGGACACTCATCAGTCCAGCATCCCATTATCAGTTGGTGCCCTCAACCTCCTCCCCTAAAAACACATCAACCCCAACCTCCCTGATCTTTACAATCCAGCATGTTTTGGAGGATTTTGCAGCTTTAAGGAGGGAAGAGCCAGGTCTTATATTTGAAGGTGTACCTTGCATCAGGGAGATGTTAATTTTGATCACAGGCTTTACCCTTACCTGACGTGTATTCATAAACTCTGTGTACTCTGTGCGAACAAATTTGCAGGCTTACTCGGGTGTGACTCGAACCCATGACCTCCTGCTTACTAGTGCAGACGTCTTAACTACTTGACCACTAAGCTAACCAGGGTCGACTGGCAGGTTCAAGTCAGATGTAGCAGCGGGTAACGCAAACTATTTCAAGATGTACTTCGCGTCGAGGAGAGCGTAAGGTCGTTGGGTTATTCCGTCAAACAAGGGCAAAACTTGTTAATTAAAATCAGGTCTATATTGACATGCTTGTGTCTTGATACCCAGAGAGAAGTGAAGTTCAGAGATTGTGCCACTGGTTTAAAGCACAGTGGAGCATTTATGAAAGATGCAGAGAAGGATAGTACTTTTGCAGTTTTGATTAAAACCTAAAGAAAAAAGCATGGAATCCCTTCTGGGGTTCATCGATGAGGCTGCTTGGTGAACCGTCTATTTGGAGATACCTGTGTCAATCCAAGGGGAGACTGTCTTTGGGGACCACACTGGGATGTTCAACCAGGATTCATCGTCTGGCTTTCCGGTCCCCTGGCTGAACACGCCGTCGCTAGGTAACACCTTCAGTGCATTCTTCCACTTTTCTGGAGGATTAACCAGCAAGATTAGCATTCAACCCTTGCCACACATGCAGCAAATCAATGACGCAGTCTGGGAAATCAGTTTAAAATAGCTTTAAGAAAATGATGTTCGTCATGGCTGTTAAGTGTTGGTTACAGCTGTGTCAGCAGTGAACAAAATAAGCCATTTGTGAGTTAAATCTGAATAAGTTCTGGTAGACTGAGTATATCTGATTGCACATAAACGTAACAATTTGAATTCCTCAGACTAAAGACACTGTTGCTATACCTTGTGATTTGGGGCAAGCTTTCGCATAGTGACCACCATCTCTGGAATGGACTGGTTCCTTTGAACCCTTCTTATCCATAGAGAACAGTGTATTGTTGCAAGGCGTCTCTTATGTAACTAAGCAAAAGCTTGCCCGAAACACAAGGTATAGCAACAGTGTCTTAGTATGGAGAAATTCAAATTGTTATGTTCACATGAATTAAAGAAATCAGTGTACCAAATTTTATTTAAATTTAACTCGCAAAGGGCTTATTGAGTTCTACTTTTCAATTTAGCTGCCTTCTAGAGACTCACCTAATTGTTCTTGTAGGGAGAGGATCGTTGGTGTGAAACCTGTTGCCTTGCCCTTGTAGTGCGCTGTGGAAGGCAGCACTGTCGCAGCCTGAACTATTGTTACAAAAGCTGTCAACGGGGACGGAGAGAGAGTACTTGAGTACCGAAGTGTGACATCATTTGAACTTTGAAGTGTACATGTAGGGTGAATAAATGGAGCACATGTACATGTTGGTTCACCTGCTGCCTCTTCCACTCATGTCTTCTGCACATATAAGTGGGAGTGTGACGAGCAGGTACTCACTTCGAACTCTACTGCACACTCACATGTAGCCTACATGTACGTACCTCTCGGCAGAATATGTGAATAATCAATTATTCAAATTCAACACAAGGTTCGGAGGATTTTACGGGATTTGGGAGGCCTAGCCATGCTTCTTGACTAAATGCTTGATGTACGTTTAATCTTGATTTACCCTCTGTATGCCTTGTACGTGTATGTGATCAAAATGAGACACCTGCTCGGCGTAACCCGATCCAACAGGTCAACCAACCCTGGCACCAATCAGCCTTGAAGTCTGTCATTGCCAACTACCAACAGATTGGTATCAGATTGGGGGGATACTGAGTGGAGGAGGGAATGAAAAATCCCAACAAACAAAGACTCCGACTGTACCAATTCTTACAAAATCTTGACCATGAAACAGCCTCAAAGTCTGAGGTTGCCTACTGCCAACAGATTAGCATCAGACTGGGGGATGCTTGGAAGGGGCTGAAACATCCCAGACGACTCTTACAAGTTTTAAGAGATTTCTAATTGTCCCATAGTGCGCTAAATAACATGCAAAGTTCGCGGTGCTCATTCCGAGAGATTCTACTACCGTGCTACCAACAAAAAGTCTCACGACAATTTGACCCCGATATCAGCACACCGAATGATGACACAAAACTCACCAAGCACGCTAGATGTGAACATCACGGCATCCCTACAGGACGCACACTTCCTCCCCATCCCGGCAGTGATGGCTGTACCTCACCTTTCAATGCTCCAAATCTGGAGGGAAGAGAGCAAAGCCTCAAGATTTCTTTCAATTGATCAGGGTTTGCATTCTAGGGAGGAAAAATTGCAAGATAACATGTACAGTTGCTCATCCATTATCATTTCAAGAAGATGCACGTTTCGTTGAGCTCCTAGAGTTTCATACAGGTATGACATCAGATTGAACCTTTAACTGTAAACACTGCCTGTTTGCCCTCTGCCACATTTTTCAAACTGACACCATCCTGAGAGTATCTGAGCCCCTGTTCCTATTGTGGTCAACATTTTTAGAATTGATATTTCCGTGAAATTGGGCCCAGATGTTACAGAGGCAGACTCCTTACAGTCATTCGATCAGTATACCGATACATATTTGAATACGACGGCATTTCTCGCTGTTACATTTTCCTTTACAACACTCAGGGCAGGCTGTGTAAGCTAGCAAGGCTGAGGTTCAACATACCGGTAATGTGCAGCTTCCCGAGCATTGTGGGTGTGCATGCAAAATTGAAACAATTACAATATAGGTGACGATGTATGGTACATCCAGTTATTGTGCATACTCCGTGAGAGGGAAAGCTTGACAGGCTATTCTGCTACAACACTTCGCAATGACTTGAGGCACAATTTTTGACGACTCGACTCGAGTCCTGACAGGTAAAATGACTCAACTCAAGTCACTGCAAGCGAATGACTTGCCTCCCTCACTGGAAGGCCTGATTCGAGTGACAGTTAATAAGACTTGAGTCGAAAACATAAAAGCAAAGTTCCTTGCCAAAAAAAAGTCGCAGTGACTTACAGTGCCGCTTTATAATCTTCATGTCATGTGGTACGATCAACGAGAGTAAGATGTGGTATGATCATAAGTATACATGCATGTAGAAACCCAGAGGTCATTTTAAAAATGATCAAAATGATTTTCTTTCTTGTTTTTATTTACAGTTTTGTGCTCAAATATAAGTGACTAGATTTGGCTCGAGCTTAACACTTGACTTGACTCGACACAATGTTTTCGCCTAATGTCCCCACTCGACTTGAGTCACTGCATTAAAATAACTCGACCTGAGTCATTTCGTTGCAACGACTCGACTTTTTGGGACTCATTACAACTCTGTGCCACGAACAAGATTTGATATCAGTGTCCTCTGACTGGAGAGTTTGGTTTTTGTACGGTACCTTTGATTGTTCATCTCTCATTATGGGACCAAGTGTCCTAAACTAACAGTGTGCATTCTAGATTTGAGGGGATTGTAGCGAAGGGAGGGGATTTCATACCGGCACATGTACATGTACCTAAAGGGACGGGTTTACAAAGTACGTGTACATGAATTGGTATAGCACTAAAAAATCGGGACAGTTCAAGAGATGCCTGCCCCTGTGCGGTGCTCAACGAACCCAACAGTTCTGGGGGTACGCTCGCCCTGCAGTGCCTAGGCCTAATACTAGGCTACATATACACTGTACAGTGCATGTTAATTGAGATGGAGTCCGAAAGCAAAGGCTTGGTATTACCACCACAGGCTCAAGTAAATCTTTTAGACATTCATTGTTACTAAATTCAAAGAATAGCCTCCAAGATACAGTACAAACAGTCTCATCTATTTAGTCTCATCCTTCATTTTCCCATAAAATTTAACGACGACTCAATCAACAATGGCAGGTGCATGTACCTGCAGACATGTACCAGTAAGCTACGGCCTATTTCATTTTCACGAGCCATTTAACAGAGTACAACAACCATGGCAGCATAGAAGTTGATTTTTTGTACACATGCAGACATAACAAGCATGATAGAAGCAGTCATAAACTTCAGTCGTGCAGCCATGGAGGAAGGAATACGTCCATGCACAGTGCAGCCAAAGGATCACAGACAGGGGTCTGCGTGTCGGAAAACTGGGCAGCGTTGTGTCGGCTAAAGTGGTTAAAGCACAACCCATCAACCTGTTCAAAAGTCTGCTCAATTCACATTGGAGAAAAAAAGGATAAGGGCTTAAATCTTATCTACAGCATTTCCTGAGCAGTAAGTAAATGTACTCACATTTGATGGGTTCCTTATGCTTTGGCATTATGAGTGTGGCCCAGCAATACCAATCCGTTGGTAGGCCTAGTCGAAACTGCATTTTCTCAATCAATCTTCCCCCAAAAGCTGTCAAAACTAAATGAAATCTCTTTAAGACACCAATGTGACGGTTTTTTTGGACTGTGAAACCAGCTACCCGGTATTTTTGGCAAAATCCGGATCTTTTGACTTCCAATCCTGCCTCTTGTCACAACACACAGGCATGACAGGCGTGTTAAAGAGATTTCATTTCATTTTTGACGACTTTTTTGGGGGGGAAGATTTGATAACAAAAATGCAGTTTCGACTAGCCAACCAAAGGAATGTTATTGCTGGGCTTAAATTTCAAAAGCCAAACTGTAAGTACACACAGGCCTAATCCATCAAAAGTGAGGAGCCATAAATGCAGTAAGGTCAACGGAATAACTAGCGTTGTACATGTACCCTCATGTAGATCTAATCTTACTTCAATCGAGTTAAACTTAAAGTTTGAAAAGTTTGAACTTATGTAAACTACATAACTGTAAAGGCCTTTTTCTTTTTCTGCTTCCTGGTGGTGTGCCAACTTCATAAACTTGAAGACTCACCACATTAATGGATAGGCAGTTCGTGGATGGACAGCAGGTGGACTCCGTCCAAATGGGTCAAATCGTACCCGGGTTAACTTGTACCCCGGTCAACTCGTACCCCAAAATATGCACCCAAGTTAACTTGTACCCAGGTTGGTTCGTACCCGAGTCAACTCGTATTCTCCACGCCCAGTCAGCAGAGAATATGCAGAGCACAATATGGGATTTGATACTCGCATTTATTCAATGCAAACGTATGTACATGTATGAAGCATATAAGTTCCTTTTACAAGTCAGATTTCGTTGAAAAATTCTCACCGTGTTTAGGAAGTAGAACATAAAGGGCATCTGACTACAGAAAGAAATGTGTTTTCTCTCATTCTTTTTCTTTTCTGACCAATCACGGTGGCCTGGGATGGGAAATTTCTGTAATTTGGTCCCTGCACAACCAAAAAAAAACCCGACAGAATTGAAACGAATAGAATTGTAATCATTAATCAAATAAAATTTAATCGTCCAGCTTTCGTTTGTGCTTGTGGGACCACACTTTCACCATGTTAGAGAAAAATAGGACAAAAGGGAAGAAAAGTTATCGTAATCCCTTCGGGGTATTAAAAGAGAGACAAATTATCGTAATCTCTTTGGGGTAAAAAAGGAAGAAAACAAGCCAAATCTCTGTGGGTCAGAAACGAGTGTGTCATCGTCGAAGGTACTATGAGTTGACTGGGGTATGAGTTGACCAGGGCACGAGTTAACTCGGGTCCGGGTACGAGCTGATCCAAAATCGACTCCGTGACCATACTACAGTTTATGTTAATGAAGCAATCTGGGCAGCTAGGCTAGCATAGGCCTTAGCTTAGCGCATAGGAGGGCCATTTCCTTCCTTATAACTTGTATTAATATTAATGATATTCATCATGTCTTTACCACAGCCATGACAGCTACATGTACATCATTACATGTACATGTAGACTAGAGGCCTAGATAATGCAGACATGATGTAACCTAGGTTGAATACACAACAGAGAAAGTCACAACCGACAACGAATGGCTACGACGATCACCACAACTTTCCACCATATCTAACTCCCTCGATATCAAAATCATCTACTCACCATGAAAATCTTCCCCAATCCAACAAAACTCTCTCAATTTCGTAGCTTCTCTGTACTGTAACGTCGCACTTTTTCACGCCAACTTAATTAAGGCATCGTGACGTTCAATGGTTCTAGTCTGAAAGCAAACCATGACGTCATAAAAAGAGGTCGGTCAAGCTGACTTAGACAAGTCTCCAGTCCTTCCACTGCTACTTTGTTTACTCACAAAAATGCGACTGACATCTGCCAGAGGGCGCTCACAACGAAAAGCGAAGAAAACCTACCAGAACGTAGCCGACGGTTTGATTACCTGCTGCAAAATATAGCTTTTCAGTTGTTTTTTTTTGTTTTTTTTGCAATAAATTGTACAAGTAAAAAGTTCCACACAAAATGCGTATGAAATCGAGGCTCAACGTGTGGCCTCTGAGTCACGTATCTGAGTGGATTCCATTTTGAACTTTGTTTAATTTAGATCTTGGAAGTTTATCTACTTGTATTCTTTAATCATGGTGAGCCGGATTCACGATACGTCTACTATACTGGCAGATATATCTGTCATACAAAGAAGATTAGACATGGCGGGCAGGAAAAGCAGCACCTGTCACCGTCTTTACTGGACATGCTTGATGTACTGCATGTGCCATCTGGTTAGGAGTTTCTCTACAGTTGTATTTGAGTTTGATTAAGTTAAAACTACCATGGAAAAGTATGTAAACCTGGATGAATGGGTATGCCTTCCGAGTCCTGAATGCAGAGCGCGAAGCGTAGGTGCGAGAGACAGATGCCTCCGTAATGTGTGACCACGGTGTGACACATGTGAACGGACCTGGATTCACAGCGTGCACAGGTGCCTCGAAGTCTGCTTATCAGGCTACTGCAGACTCGGGCCTATACGTCTGGAGTTGCTAAAATTGCGAGCTTTCAATATTTTCAATAGTTTGTTGGGACCAACACATGACAAACTGACAGTTGGAAGGATAAGCACCACCACGGGGGGGGGGGCAGGATGATATCGACATTCTGTTAAGAGAAATTTACATTGCTTATTGATTAACTGTCAATTATAGAGGAAAAATGGCTAATCTACAAGTCCTTGTAAAGGTGTATCAACTAGATATTATTTGTGGTATATAGTCATGGCTATTACCATCTATGAAGTCTTTATTAGAAAAGACAGAGATGAGGTATTGAAACACCACGGGGGGGGGGTCCAGGCAGTTTCAACCCAGTTGGTGTGAAATGAATGTTCCAACGTGGACGGTAAAATTGTGAAGTTATATGGACGGAAACCAAAACCAGTAGGCCTAAATCCAAAGTAGTTATCATTGGAATATTTTATCGATCGCTAGATGATAAACTTGGTCAACAAATTGACGAGCTGACGAAATCTGTTGCTGTACTTTAAAGGAAAAATAAACTCTAATATTATTTTGGGAGATTTTAACCGGCCAAACAGAAACTGGACAGGATCACATGGTCACTTAATAAGACGGCTGGGAGTAAGCTTATCAAGATGGCTACCGAATATGGCTTCAAGCAATGTGTAAAGAGCCAACTCGGTCACAGGGAGACGTATTTACGTAGTACGTAACATCCTTGGTTCTCGTTGTTAATTAGAAAAACGCGCCAAAATCCGTCTTAAGTGACTGCTCGAGGCGCAAACAAACACTTCTACAAAATAGAATACATCAAATACATTATAACAGTTACTGCAAAGGTAAATACAAATATATGAAAAACATTTACCGCAGGTCTGATCTGATTAACTAGGAAACAAGAAGGTTTTCAAGGCTGCTTTAAATCCTAAGAGTGATAAATTGCAAATAAGGGAGTTCCAGAGTAAAGAGTCCACATGAGCGAAAGACGGATCCCCCATGTGCTGTTGGCCTACGTATGTGGGATGACAAGCAGAAAAGCATCAGATGATCTGAGGCGCCTTGGTGGATTATACGCAGATAACAAATCAATGTTGTATTGAGGAGCAGTACCATTTAAGCAGCGGTAAACCAGCAGTAACAGCGTGCACTTAATTCGTTTAGCCACAGGGAGCCAGTGCAAAGAAAGCAGAATGGGAGTAATGTGAGCTCGGAGCTCGCGTCACAACGCGGGCAGCAGAATTCTGAGGTCTCTGAAAACGATCAAGTTGATTGCGGGGTAACTGATACAACAAAGAGTTGCAAAAGTCCAAACGAGACGAAATCAAAGCATGGACAAGCCTCTCGGTGGCTGAGCGGGTTAGGTACTTCCGAATGATATCCAGATTACGGAGCTAAAATCTAATGGGCTTACAAATATTGGAAACATGGTGAGACATTGACATAAACGAGTCAAAAATGGCCCCAAGATTTCTGCAGGTTTCTGACACATACACGGAAGAAGTGTTTATGTTAATGCTGTTGACATTGATTTTTGCAAGCTGTGACTTCGATTCCAACAGAATTAGTTCTGATTTATCACTGTTAAGTTTAAGAGCTCAAACACATTAATGTCAGTAAAGCGGGATTCGAGTCTAAGGAGAGCACGTAAGGCATCCTCTTGATTTAGAGCAAATGGCAGAAAGGGCTGCACGTCATCAGCATAGCAGTGGTAGTTGAAGGGACTGCAAAACTTGCTTACGACCACTAAGGTAAATGCTAAACAACAATGGCCCACCTACAGATCCCTGAGGAACTCCGTGTTTTAGCTCAACAAGATCAGATATGACGTCATCGATATACTGTGCAGGCAAGTCACATAGTATGGACCTCTGCACAAAAGAAGTCCACATAATGTAGGGTATGATGACGTTGTGTGGACTCGCACACGTCCACACAATGTTTTCCCCTCTCTAAAATTTGTTTCAGAGGCACTTTGGGGTCGAAGTTATTTGTGGCAAAATGAAGAGGAACAGTCCAGGAAATCATCATAAAAATGCAGCTCGAACGAGTCATCCTAGTTGGAGAAAAAGGAGCATTTCCCTCAAGTTTCCTTAACCACAGGAGAACAAAGGAATGCATCACAGTGGATTAAAACCATATTGACCCATATCAGGACTGTAAAAGGGTCCAAATTCCTAAAAACTATATTAAACATGTTTGAACATCATCTCCAAATACAGTTTGGGATACTCCATTTTCCACGGCTTCTACTCGCAACTCATCTAATATCGCGTCCGTTTGCCAGGTCCCACTTCCTCTAGGGGATCAACTCTCGGGTGAGTGCAAACATCAGCTTCAGCCTTTTTGGACAAGCTTCCTCAACAGTAATTGATGATGTGTCATTTGTTTTGGAGATGGCTCTTTCTCAAAAATTAGAAATGATTCATCAAGGAAAATTTCTTGAATGCTAAGGGGGGAGGGTAGTTAGTGGGGAGTGCTTAGTAGGACGCACTTACAGGAAAGAAAAGAAAATCAAACTGTACCAATTAACGGTATGTCTTCCATTTTTATTAGAAATACTGGTCCTTTCAGGGGCAGGCCACTTGACCCCAACTTGGCCTGTATTTGCCAGTGATAAAATAATCCCAATGAATTGCCAAAGATTGGCACTAATCCACTCACTCGACATTCCCACTCTTGCAGGTTGGTTAGACTCAGTGCTTCCAAGTGGTATTTAAATAAGTCTTTAATTAGACACGAGGGAGTGCTAAGCTCTACAAAAAAGTTTAATTCCATATGGAGCTGCTTTAAATAATAATAACAGTAATATTTATTTGGGGCAATTGAACATACAAGACAATCACAAGACACAGCGGGCCAGGAGAACATAAAAGTATAAAAATAAACTGTCGCCAAAAGGCGTATACCTCCCAAGACCCAAATACGGTAAGGCAAGAAATAGCGTAACAAAAAATAATCATTATTAAGGTAAAAATAAAAATATGACAATGGGTTGAAAAAGAGCTTAGCCAGCAAAGTGGTCCCTTCAGCTCACTCAAAAACTGACGAAGAGGGGCGCATATCAGATTAGCCAATTAAGTCACTCGGCAAGGTGCTCCAAATACGTGCGAAATGGCAAGGCATGGGGAATTTAAATACGTCAGCGCGGGTTGACCAAGAACTTATTTCATCTAAATCTGTGTGGAGAGACATCAAATCGTTTTCCCCTTGAATCTGCCGGTATGAAAAAAGTGTCATCTGCATACTGCCGAGGGGGATTTGAAAGATGTATTAAATGTAAGTCATTTATATAAATGTTGAAAAGTAGAGGCCTAGGGCCCTAAGACGGACGCCTGTGGAACTCAAGATGTAACATATTAGACCAGACAGATTCAGCACCATGGGAAAAAACTCTTTGCTTTCTCCGAACAATATTTGTTTCACTCATGGAAAATGTTTTCCTGAAAAAAAAAAACAAGTTTGACACGCGGTTTGTCAGTGAACACTACCATAATTATTTACACAATTATTGTGTCTTCTTGATTACTGAATACTTGAGAAATTATGTAGGCATAACGTTTTGCCATAGCGCCACCATTCATCAGTGGCCCACGGAAGTGCAAATAGTAACATGCATTATTCAATGTCACGTGACACAAGTGGCGTCATGCATATGCTGAACAAAGGTAAAAGACAGGCATGCATGCATATTGCGCACGTAGCTAGATAGCTAACCAGGCAAGGCAAAGACGCTCATTTACATGGGGCATTAATTCTCGGCACCGGTCGGAACCCTCACTTTCTCAGGCTCTGTCTTCAGCAAAACGGCCCGAATCATCGCTGAAAACCCCATCCACACCTTGTCCCATGCCTTCAGTTGGGCCTCGACGGCTTCAGTTGATTCCAGACATTGCATCAGGTGAGATTTTTGGCGTTGTCGCCCCTCATTATTTTCCGGAATGAGTCGGGATATGTCCAAGTCTGACGCAGCACGCGGAACCGGGCAGCGTAACGTCGAGGTTTTAATATTCAAAATGGGGGACCCGTCTGCCAACAAGCAGCAAGAAGAACAGCGAGGTATGAATTGTTTTACATATTCATATTTTGCAATTTAGCATAAAATCATAATATCGTGGCAGGATGTGTCACAAAGTTGGGGATTTGCATGCCACTTTGAACTTGGTTTGGGGTAGTTTTCTTCGAGGGAAAGGGGCGCTGAAATGGCAGAATGAAGCGATTCGCATTTGTTGGCTGTGTTCGTCCACCATGGCTCGTCTGATCGTGCACTTGCCACGTACCGTTTGCCATGCGCAGTGAGTGTGATTGCGAATAAAATTGGTCACAAAATGCTGCCGTAGGCCTACCCGACGACATGACGCATCGTGGGAGGAGTTCTGATGGGGGGGGGGTATAAAATGCAGTTTTGAAGAAATTTGCCCGCCATGAAGTTAATAAGAGATAGGCCTTGTGCACGACATGTTCGGTATTTGGTTCATTAGGCCTGTTTGGGTTTTGTTTTTTTCTTTTTAACTTGTCATGCTTGTATTTTTTGTAAGTTGTAACCCGCCTATGCAAAGATAGCAATCTCAACACAGTTGTCCTATCACTCAAAATTAGTCAAGTGACATACATACATTGTACATGTACATGTATAATGCATCGTTTGTCTATTGTGTACAGGGGAAGTGGAAGGATTTTTTGACTGTTCTTGACAGTTACAGCAAAAGGAGGGCCTACCACCATGACCATAGAGAAATCTGTTTCTTTTTTCTTCTTATTCCTGCATGGTCTGACCATGGTCTGACCACCATTGAGCTATTAAAAAGGGAGGTTTGACCACGGAGGAAGGGTCTGACTGTAGGCCTACACATGGTACAAACACGGAGTGTACCGGTACATGTACATAGTAGGTCGTACCATCATGACCATGGAGGTGTCGTCAGGCCCCCTAAATCTATGCAGTCCTATTTCTACACACTCACCTTTCAGTGAACGTTTTGCGGACGCGCGCGCACTATTGAACTGCCAGCGGTAACTTGTGTCATTTGTCGGCATTCAGAAGTTTTGCAAAAGACCCTACAGTTGGAAATCTAATCAGTAACCTTAGTTTATGCATGAAATAAATAAATGACCCTTTTTGGGGGAATTTTCCCAGACACAAATATCTCTTGAGTCCCCCCAAAATTGAGGAAGCCTTCATGTCATCCTGCATGTACAGTTCGCCCTCTATTGTCTAGCATGTACTTTTAATGTGTCACTTGATTTAAAATTTGTTGACTCGGTGAAGCACTACAGGGGTGCAAATAGGACCCTTTTCTTAGTTTTGAAGTTTCAAAATGTCATTTTTTGTTTCTTTTGTCAATTGAGTGATTCATTTGTCATTTTTAGTTTTTGTTTCTCGGTTTCCTCCTCGGTAGAGAGGTAGATTACTTGGGTTGACACTGCGTTGCCCATGTTCATGAATAAAGGCAAAGGTGGGATGGGATTCATGCCCCAGCCTGATCACCGCAGAAACTGTTTATGGGAGGGGGTGTGTGGGGGATGGGGTTGTTCACTAATGGGGGTGGTTACAAGGCGTGTAAATAACAAAGAACATTGACGGAGCGGCATTAGGTCTACCAGCACCAGGAAGGTGTTGTCGAAGGACATTCAGACTATCTGTCTTTTCTTAAAAAACGTTCATTATTATGATTACAGATTTATTTTGGAGGGGACGTTAGAGACAAGGTGGATGTTGATGGTTAATATGGAGCCATGGGGTGTACAGAAGAGGGGGCAGACCACTGGAGGATGTTGGGTACCATATTTAGTGCTAGCTAGGCTAGTGAAGACTGTAAAACTGACAATGACCAAAGGACACATTAAGAGACTTTGCTTTTAATTTATAATGCAAGAATGTTAAATATTGACAGGCTAAGGAACCTCATGTTATAAAAGGTGAAAATAACATTCTTTATTAAAATTCATTTCCCTGTTACTGATTTTTAAGAAGTTATTCAAATGAACTAGAAATGGCTACTCGAAAATTTGAAGTACGAAGCTGTTTAAATTCAAAGAATATACATACATGTATGTGCTGTTATGATGTCAAACACCAGAACTCGCATTTTCAATAAACATATCTTGTTTTGCACATCTTGGCCACCGTAGATTTCAAAGACTGCCGGCCGCTTAGATGTAGGTGGGGATTTTTGCACACACCTTTGGTCAAGCGTACTAAAAGCTGCCTACTCCTGGGCACTAAAAGAAGTCACTTTTTTGTGTGAATTGCTTCAATGACAGACTGTGAGTTGTAGAAATAAAATCACCTCTGAAAAATTGCAACTGCACTGTGGTTTCTGGAAATCTTGTTTCAAAGCCTTAGGTGCGCAGAAATAGGATGAGGATCAAGGATACATGTAGGAAGTGTCACAAGACACCTGTTGAGTAAAATTCTTACTTTGTACAAACTCCTTGAGTAAGAATTTAGGCCTGTCATCAGTTTCAAGAACCATTAATTTAACTGCTATGCAACGTTCTTCATAGACATCAGACCATCATTGATTTGCCAATTAGCAGCTGTCTGTAAAAACTACAGAAACAACGAGTAGAGTCCCCTAAAATCAGTTTCCACAAGTTGATGTCCTCAAGTAAATCATCTCTGAATTACATGGAGACTGTACGAGTTTGGTACAAACATCGGATTACATTTGGGCCCTTAAAGACTTAAAAAAAAAAATCAACATCAATATGAGAACACCACTTTGACTGAGTTGTCTGATATTTTTCAGGTTTTAATTTTTTTTGTTAATTAAGGTTTCTCCACGTTGGTATTGTTATGGGTACATGTACTTCAAGAAAACAATAAATATCCCTTGACGTGGACCAGTGCACAATACATTAGGTACAGGTCTCTAGCTGTGACTGATAATAGTGTGTACGGGTACCAGTGACGTTGTCACGGGGGGCCGGGGGGAGGGGACCTGCCCCCACGAATTCCCGGTGCCCCCAGGTACCCCCCCCTTGAAAAAATGGATGAACTGAACAAGGCTTAAGTCCAGAGTTTTGGGGGTAGAAAGTGGAAAACGCAATTCTCGGTTACAAATAATAAATAAAACAAATGAATACTTTTGATCGTTTCTGCACAATTAATTAAATACATAAATGTATGAACCCATATTAGGAATGACAACTCATTTTCACTGTTCAACTCACTTTGAAAGTAACATTTGGTCCTGTTTTTCCTTTGCGATATTGCAGAATTGGGTATTGATTTCCTCCGACCAGTCCAAGATCACTTGGCATGCTGCGTGTAAGCCCTACACGTGTATCATTATGCCAAAAATACCTGCAGATGCACATGTACATGTATGGTAAATGTACGGTAGGCCTACAGTACATGTACATACATGTATGTACAGTCACATACTGTTTTTGTACACAAAATTTCGAAAACAGAAGAAAGCAGAATTTTTCTTTCAGAAAGCCGAAAATTCTTGACTTTAAACAAGACTTACGGGTACAAAAGGTTGGCCTTAAAAGAACCACACCTCTGAAAGCTGGTGCCCCCCATGGGATGCTGTGCCCCCTTGTGCCCCCCCTACAGGTACCGGAAGATTTTCTGTAGGTCTACCATCTGAATTAGATTTTCAATCGATACATGTACACTGTACGTGTATCAATCTCTAAAACCGTTCCCCCTTCTTGAACACACTCTAGAAAGTGGCCCTACAGGCCAAACGTCTAGACTCAGGTGCACGTTATGACAACAGTTTTTAAGTGGCACAGGTAAGTTTAGCAATGCAGACATCCCCAGATCATGTTTATGCACAAACAAGACACACAAGTTTCTCATTGCGTGTGGTGTTTTGATGATGTTGCATAGATGTAATGACAATCTCCTTCACTGAGAGACAAGGAAGCAACTTTGTGTGGCCTTAGGCCTATTCCTGCACAGAAATCTACTGCGTTTCTCAGCTGACAAGCAGTGTTTATCCTGACCAGCCTCAAGTTCAGTGAAACCTGATAAAGTGCATCTTTTGGCAATTCAAACTTTGTAGAACAGATCAAGGTTTGATTTGAAAACAATAACTACAAACAGAAGTTTTAAGTGGTTAGTTTTAAAATGACCAAAGTTTAGAAACTGTCTCCAAATGTGATGTCCATTATAGTGGAATTGCCTTAGCTATGATCTAACTGCTCTGTTGACGCCACAATCGTGTTTTTCGTAAAAGTACATCGTAGTTGCTACACAATGTACATGTACATACATGTACATAGTGTATGGCTGGCCGTCAGTACAGTAGTAAAACAATCACAAACCATTAAATACCACGCAGATATACAAAAACAAGAAAATACAACTCTGTTTGAAAGTAATGGGACAGATCATACATGCCCATTTTTAATGATTTTTAGGGAAAATTGAAAACCAACCAAAATTTGAGGTCAAATTGAAAACCAACCACAATTTGAGGTCAAATTGAAAACCAACCACAAGTTGTGGGCCAAATGAAAGTGGTCTGTGGGAGATATACATGTACTGTACATGTATGGGCAGTCCTGAGGAGGTACCGGTGCCGGTAGGCCTACTGTACATGTACATACATACAGCAGAAATGAGGAGATGCACTTCATGTGTTTATTAAATGCATGTACAGTGTATGCACTAAACTTATTGGTTTTCACGAGTTGTTTTGGAAAGCCCATAACTTGCCTAATGCCACATTGCTGAAAAATGAGGCATTTCAGTATGCAAAAAACCAGCCGGTCTTACCCAAATGAAAAGAGGAGATGCGATGTGAATTTCAATGACTGGAAAAATGAACTGAAACATATTCACTGTGAATAAATTTGGCAATATTGGATTTAAGCCTTCCAATTCCATACATGCCTAAGTGCATTTTAATACAGCATACTCGGTGTCCGCATAGTTGGCTACTTTGTCATGCATATGTATTATATGTTCGCACGACCGATGCGGGAATAAATTACTTTCAATTCCTTTCAAGTGAAAAAAACATTTGCATTTTGTATTGAAAGCTTGCGTGATGCATTATGCATGGTTTAGGGAATGTGGCACTGTGTTTGGGAGTACACACAGACAGCGCTGACAGTTGCAGAAGGCTGAAATTCAGCACTTTGGCCGCATCAGAATTCACTTTGTGCTGAAAAATAAACCAGCAACAAGGCTTGAGGTGTTTGGTGAGTTATTTTTTTTTTGTTTCTTGAGATGTTTGTCTTGGGACAAACTTGCAGCAAATGCCGGTAATTGGCTGTACTGTACAGGCCTGTATATGAACTGGTATACATGTACATGTAATTACCATTCATGGACATTAAAATGCAGTTTAAATTTTGAAATGTAAATGATTTTTATTGTTTCACTGAGCATTGGAGCTCCTGTTTAAGTTGAGGCTTGACTAAACAATTGTACTGCAAGTATGTGCCTGTATGAGTAACGTGATTGTAGAACTTTACTTTACATGTAGAAGGTTGTGTCCTGATTGTTCATCTTGTGGCTGTGGCTATGATTTCTGCCAAATGTCACACAACAATACTGTGATCAGCTGTAGCCGTAATGCCCATTTTGGACATGGCTGAAGTTTTGCCCTGCCTGCACAGTAGAGCTAGTGAGGTTTTGTCAAATTTCCATGCTAACCCTTTTCTCATTTCCTGAGAGTAATTTTCTAGAACTGTAATATCAGACAGGATTCCAGCTGTCAATTGCCATTTTTGCCTATGGCCACTTTGCCCTTGGCCAAACTTTACAAATGTGGCATCAGGTCAGCGTGTAAATTTTGGAAAACAGAAAAAAGAAAATTTGCTTCCCAGCTAAAACTTCAGGCATTTCAGGTGTTCAGCACTCTCTTACTAAGGCCCGGGAGAGCCAAGTCAGCCGTGACACTCTGAGGGGTACCAGTGTACATGTAGTTTCTAAGCCTTTGGATCAAACTTTGCTACGTGCACCCTGTACATGTATTGTACATGTGTTCCATTTCGTACAGTAAGCATCATGTACATGTACCGTTACTAGTATGTACATAACTTAAGTGTACATGTACATGTCAGTATTTGAGAATGTATCTGTCCAGTTGCCAATGGTTTTGTTGTGGTCCTACAATGTATGTATGTTGTTCACATTCTAACGCCTACTGGCCTGAGCAGATAGCAGTCGTTAGAAAAAGTCACGAGACAAGACCTCCAAGTCACAAGCACCTGTTCCAATAAACTCCAACAAGAGCGTAATTACTTTGTCATAATTGGCTCTGTTACACTTGTTACCAGTCTTGTTACAGATCTTGTCAATGATCTTGTGTCTGGTCCAGGGCTGAGTCAATTCGAATAATTCAATATTCCAATATTTGACCTTCAGTTCGATTGAATAACCGAATATTCGGTTGTACCGACCGGCAAACTGTTGATGAACAAACATGTGCAAAATCAGTTGCATTATAATCAATATAATAGCTTCTCACATCTAGGAGTATCTCCAGCCATGATTTAGCAAGATTTAAGAGATGAACAATATTTCTTGCCCAGTTGAAAATTTCTATTCCTTTTAAATTGTATAAATGAATAACTTACTTTTGAATTGTTGGAAGATTTCTATTGCTTTTCATTTAAATCTGCTTGGAACAATCCTCCATAGTGCAATTTTTCTCATTTATAACAAAAGAAAATGTTCCCTTCCTCTTCATGAATTTTGCATTCAAATATTCAAATTCGGAAACTAATATTCAAATATTCGATAATCGATCGAATATTCGGATATTCGGCACAGCCGTAGTCTGGTCATGGTCTAAACTACACTGTACATGTACTAGTACATTGTACATGTAATGTGGAGGGAAAAGTAAGAAAAAACAGTGCTCACCAGTTTGTTCAGGTGCTGAATTTTCGGCACATCACCAGTACCCTCACAGCTCTAAAGAATGCCCAGTGGGGCCAAAAATGCAGCAACTGAACAAACCGGTTTAGCACTGTTTTTTCTTATGTCGGGTACATGTATCATGAGTGTTCCACAGTTTTCCTATACTTTGCTCATTACTAGTCCATGTTACTTTGCTCATTACTAGTCCATGTTACTTTG